>ML267366.1:0-82179 GCA_005239495.1 Nicotiana undulata
GAATTATTATTTTTAAAAATAATGAAAACTCGAAAAAGTTTAATGATTCATGTGATTTGGGTCATAGATCAAAGTATTACAACTACTCCATCAGTACTATATTTTATATTATAGCTTATTAGTCTCTTTCGTGTAATAAAATCACAAGTGGTATTATTAATTAGCTAGGTTTTAAAATTTATATAAATATTATCCGTACGTTTTAGGATATGGTATTTTTTCTCTTCTATATGCTAACATACTATATTCAAATTAAACGTCTTAATAATACTTTTGCAAAGTCTGATCAGACGTCCAATACCAATAATTATGAGATATTTCTTGAAATTAACCAAATTTCAACAAATTGGGAATTCCAAATTTATCAGCCCTTCATCCTTTCTCTCTCCATATCAATGGCCCATCTCTCTCTCTCTCAAGGTTTTTCAAATTAGAAAAGGTAAGGGAAACAGAAAATTAAGATGGACACAAAATCCTATATTTCAATAATTTCTTGTGCCAAGAGAGAAAATTTATATACTATAAGAGCATGTTTGGACATAAGAAATTTTTTCCTTCTTTTTTTTTCAAAATTTTTCACTTTTGTTTGAAATCAATGTTTGTTCATAAAATTTTCAATTTTCGCTTGAAGCTGCATTTAGGAAATTTTCAAGAATTTGAAAAACTCCAAAACACTGTTTTTCAAAATTTTCACTCACAAAACTTCAAAAACAACCCAAAATTATATTCATATCCAAACACAACTCTAAATTTCATATACCATTTTCCACTTTAAAAAAAATTCCACCATATTTTAGAATTTTACAATTCTATGTCCAAACGCCCACTAAGATTATGCTGATTCCTAGTACTCGCTCGCACCAGCCTCTTCGTGTATTGTTCATTAGGGCAAGAGTACTCCAAACTTATCCCTGAATTTTATGAAATTAATCATTCATGCTAATCCGTTAAATGTTTTCTTTTAAAAATGACCTTGTCGTTATCAAACGTATTGTATGACCGGCGTATTTGTTACCCTCAAATTCGGATAATAATTAAACTTATATTGTAGTTTTAGGAATATATGATTTCGTCCAATACCAAGTGATAAACAAAAAAATAAATGGATGAAGTAGGCAATAATATAAATCAAACTAGCATGTAAGCAAAGCCTCGACCTCGATTTGGGATAGTCTCGAGGTGGAATAGTAGGAACAGTAAATGATAAAGCAATTCTGATGAACAATAAGTGAAAATAGCAAGAAAGTAACGAGTGTATGTATTTTTTATCAGTCAATAATCATGATTACAAATGAATGGAATTCCTCTTTATATAGTAGAGGAGTCCTAAATAAGGTACACTTCTAATTATAGTAGGAAATCATATTAACATCTGATTAACCGCCATAGATTGATCTGTTCCGAGATTCACGCCACGATCCTCGACCAATCGCGGATATCTCGCCCTTTCCGTTATCAAGCTATACCGATGTCACTTCGGAGTCTGTCTATTTCTGGCCTCGATTATTGATGTCGACCTCGATCTGAAAAGAGGCTTCGATTTCAGACTTGATGTCCTAGCTTTTCGATCAAAGAGTAAAATTGGGTAGCCCCGATTTCTACCGTATACAGATAGTCCCCTCGTTTCTAAGAGTAAAATGATAAGAAACGACTTGAGCCTCAATTTTCTAGAGACATCGATAGTGATGTCATCCTCGTGACGTAAGCGACGAAGGTGACTGAACGTTCCGTCGGTACAGTTCCCCAAACCACTAATGCCTTGTCAGTGGACGGTTGACCACTAGCGCCACCAAACAGTCGCCGTAAATCTATAAATATTGTCTTTTTTATTGAATCAAACTTTTACTTTCACCTCCATCAAACTTTCTAAGTCCCTTACTCTTTCTATCTCTTCTCTTTCATCACCCGTTGGGTCAACTTTGTTAGTATCAAAATATCAAGTTTCACCTCTTTCCGCTTCCTTCTACCTGAATCAATTGTGAAAACCTCCAAAACCGTCCCACAAAAGGAGAAAACTTCTTCTTCTTCTTCTTCTTCTTCTTCTTCTTCTTCTTCTTCTTCTTCTTCTTCTTCTTCTTCTTCTTCTTCTTCTTCTTCTTCTTCTTCTTCTTCTTCTTCTTCTTCTTCTTCCCGGCCGGCGGGTGACAAAAAAGCCGATCCCTCACGAGTATGTTCCTGCTCCATGTGTTTTGAAATCCGACTTCAAAGTCGAGAACCCACCTCGGTCTTGGCCGATGTGAGCATGTGTTGAGGTATATCTGCTCGATAACAACGGGCTACCTCGAGGTTGTGAAGAGAGATTGTAACTGGGGGACGAGTTCGTGGTACAGATCTCCGCCCCCGAAGAGAGTATAACCACTCATGTGGAGGGGTTTCTAAGTGTTTACACTTACCCCTTCACATTGGGTCCTCTCGACCCAGTTATCGTCGACTTTTGCAAGAGGTACCAGGTCATCCTGGCCAGGTTCACCCCTCGTTCTAGCGTACTGTGATCATGTTCCGCTTCTTTTCCAGCAAGGTCGAGGGGCTGCAGTTCACTCTCAGCCACCTCATGATGTTATAGCGACCCCGACTTTTTCGAGGGTTGTTCAAGCTTCAACACCCAGAAAGAAAGACTTTGTTCACGAGCGTCGATGAAGACAAGGACCGGGGTTGGATGAGTCGGTTCGTGCGGGTAAGGACATGCGACCTCATCCCAGAGGAGAAACTGTTGTTCCCCGAGAAGTGGAACCCTGATTGTTAGTAACATATTACCCATTAGTCTTCATACTCCGTATTTTGCTTTATGTAATGATTTTATCTGTTATGCAACGGTTCCCTAGATACCTCTTGATGTTCCTGACCCCGAGGACTGGGTTCGGAATCTGGCCTCAACTTCCTCCTATGCCGATCGCTGCTGGCGTGATTTGGCAAAGGGAATATGGGAGGCAAAATACCATGGTGAGTGTTTTCTTCCTTATTTCCGAGATACTTCCCATATTTCTCTTTCTTACTAAGCTTGTTTTCGTGCAGGCATGAATAAGGACACAATCTTGAGGCCCCCGAGTGGCGAAGAAGAGGCCAAGTCCCGATTCCAAATCCGGGGAAAGATAACAAGACGAACAGGGTCTCGGAGTCCGAGGACCCCCAACCTAAAAAGGCTCCAGCTGGAAGACGCAGGGAAAATGCCATACCTCTGACTTTAGAGTAGGTCTAACAGCCGAGGGAAGAATAAGAAGATGAGGGTGATGACTCGACATTGGTGATTCAAGTAAGGAAGCCTGCCGAGACCACCGAGCCTTCAAAGCCGGAGGCGATTGTCGAGACCCGGCCTCGCAATGAGGAGGCCTCGAAGAAAGATTCAGGCAAGGCCCCCGAATCGCCTGAGGTCGAGTTTGTCCCTCAGCCAACAAAAAGCATACTGGAGGGGGCCGGTTCTGAGACCCCCAAGGCTGAACAGAGCACCCCGAGCGACTCGCTCGGGGCTGTGACAGCAAGTCACTATCCTTCCCTATCGGCCTTTTCCGAGGAGGCTATTAGGGATTCTCGGTCTTTAAGGACCCCTGACATAGGCGGAGTCCCCGGTGAAAAGGATCCCTTTCATGATTGCTTTACTGGGGTCGATAATGCCACTGATCTCAATGATGTGTCTACCCTCTTCGAAGAGGCCCAACGCCTTTTATCTCGAGTAAGTGCTAATCTCCGTTGTTGCAATTTTCATTTCCTTTTTCTTTCTTCAATCTAACTTGTATCTTTCTTCACATATAGGCTTTTACCAAGTCTCGGGCCGACCTCAGCCAATGTGAGGCCGATCTCCAAAAGGCTTCGGATGAGAGAAATGACCTTAAGCTCCTCTGTGGGAAAAAGGACGAAGAGCTTAGGGACCTTCGAGCAGATCTGGCCAAGGCCCGTCAAGAGGAGACCGTGTTGAGCGAGCAGGTAACTGCCCTTTTGAAAAAATACAGGCTTGACCCGAAGGTGAAGGCTAACATTTTGATGTCTCAGTTTCAGTAGAAGATTGAAAGTATCGATCTATTTCGGGGGGAAGTCGATCAGGTTAAAGTTGACTGCTATCGGTGAAAAGAGAACATGGACCGCCTTGCTGCGGAAAAAGAGGTTGCCTCGGTCAAACTGTCATCAGCCGAAGTTCAACTTCGGAACAATAAAGAGAAGAGCTTGGCCTAGGCCAGAAGGATCGAAGAACTCGAGGCCGAGAAGAGCTCGGCCCAGGCCAAAAGGATTGAAGAACTCGAGTTCGAACTTTTTGAGGCCAAGGAGGATGTCAAAAAGGCGAAGGTCTTAGCTGAAAATTCCATAGCCGTATACCTGGCCGATGCCGAGGCTGCCCAAAGTCAGCTGAGGGAGTCCGCCGAGTGTGGTGGAGTAATGATCTGGCTAAGTGCAAATCTCATAGGGAGACCCTCGAGGAATTCCATGCTCGAGGCTTTGACCTCTATGATGAGATATCTCAAGCTAAGGCGCTTGAAGACGATGCCATGTTGCTTGCCTCCTCCAATGATGACGATGATGATGAAGGAATCCAAGGCGGGTCTGATAATGGCGAGGGGCCTAAAGAAGAGGCTTCCCTCGAGGAAGAAGTCAATCCCGGGCATAGTTAGGATTATATTTTTTCCTTTTCTCTTTTTGTAAGACCTTTGTTGGTCTCTTGTACATATTTTTGTTCAAACACACACACACACACACACACACACACACATATATATATATATATATATATATATATATATATATAAACACACACACACTTCACTGTAAGNGGAAGAAGTCAATCCCGGGCATAGTTAGGATTATATTTTTTCCTTTTCTCTTTTTGTAAGACCTTTGTTGGTCTCTTGTACATATTTTTGTTCAAACACACACACACACACACACACACACACACATATATATATATATATATATATATATATATATATATAAAGAAATGTTTCTTTTGAATGCCTTCTCAAATTTTGTCTTCAAACATGCTTTGTACCTTGTAAAATTTTAGCACACTTTTATGATTTGAACAATATGTTTGAGACTTTGGTTTTGGGTGACTTGGTCGAATTCACAATAGCACTGTTTTTCTAGTTGAGTTCGAGTAAGACTCGAACTCAAAGCAACAGAACCCTTAAGGTTTGTATCGAGTAATGATGAATCCTCGAGCTGTAGTCGAGTGAGTTTTTATTTGAGCTCAAAGTAGTGGAACTTTTAGGTTCGTATTGAGTGAGAACGAACTCTAAGTGTATTGGCCCTTAGGATCTTTGAATCAGGCCAATATGGCCTCTAAAGGATGGTTATTTTTCCCCTCATTCAGCTTATAGACTTAGTACACATTTCTTATGCCTTAGCATGTATTTTTTACCCATTGGGTTTTTTTAGGGTTTAATATTGATCGAAGCCCCTTTGCTTTTTGTGCCTTAGCACAAGTTTGTGTTTGAATAATTTCGATACCTTTTACGGTTTTTCGAGGGCTGATTTTATCGAAGCCCTTTGGTTATTTTGCCGAGGGTATCCTTTTTAACCGATTTTCAAAGAATTCGAAGGCTTGTTTTTATTGCGGGATTCAGACGTCTCCGAGTCGTTTTAGTTTGGCCATAGCCTTTGGGTATGACTCTTGGGCTTATTTCCCAATAACACCTCGAAATTTTTCGAAGCGTTAGTCCCCGAGAATGATGGCCTTGGCCTATAAATCAAGGGACGCCTCTTTGAGGTCTTATGGTTTCGAGTCTAGATAATTCGAACATGTCGATTTTTTACGACAGTCCCCGAGTAGGGGGTCGATCGTTCGAGGTGTAATTGTACTTGTCCATTGAGCCATTTTTCGCAAAAAACATAAGTATGAAGCTAGTATAGTAGAAAATTTTCTTTGAGGCACAAGATATTTGATAAGGAAAAATGCTTCTTTAATAATTCATACATGCGTACATGTTTTTCCATTATGGATCGACTAATCTATATGGACACTTTTTATTCGACCGTTTGGCCCATTACAAAGTTTTCCTATTGAGGCCCTTTCGATACGAAGTATTTTTCCTTAAAAATAGATCATCTGAGGGTGATGCCCCCTTGTATTCCAGGTTGAATGTAAGGAGACCTCGAATACTCTAAGTCAGCATGAACAATGGTTGCCTCGTTAAAACCCTTGCCTGAAAAACCCATTTGGGATAAAAATCGGTCGAAGGGAAAAAGAGTGCACATGTTCTTTAGGGTCCTAATATCTTCCTGCTCACTGAGAACTTCGGTATTTTTGCTCGAGCACCTGAAAAATAAGTTAGTGTAAAACGTAAACAAAAAAAAAGGTCATACCTTAACAATAATATCTCTTGAGGAATAAGATGTTCCAATTATTTGGTAATTGCTGGCCGTTTATCGTGCCCATCTTGTAAGATCCCTTTCTGACGATATCGAGGACTTGATAGGGTCCTTCCCAATTTGAGCCGAGTTTCCCTTTATTAGGGTATCGAGTGTTGATGGTGACTATCCTTAAGACTAAGTCCCCAACTCTGAAGTGGCGAAGGTTGGTTCTCCGATTATAATATCTCTCGATGCGTTGTTTTTGTGCAACCATCCGAACGAAGGCGGTTTCTCGTTTCTCATCCAATAGTTTGAGGCTAGTATTCACAGCCTTGTACTTTGATCCTTCTGTTGTATGTCGAAATATGTCCCTGGGTTCCCCGACTTAGACTAGAATCAAGGCTTCGGAGCCATATACTAAGGAGAACGGGGTTTATGCCGTACTGGACTTCAATGTAGTTCGATATGCCCAAAGGACTTCGGGGAGGATATCTCTCCATTTTCCCTTGGTATCGTTCATGCTTTTCATCATATTCTGAATTATAGTTTTGTTCGTTGACTCGGCCTGTCCATTCCCACTTGTATGATACGGCGTCGATAAGATCCTCTTTATTTTATGCTCTTCGAGAAACTTTGTTACCTTGTTGCCGATGAATTGCTTTCTGTTGTCACATACAATCTCGATAGGTATCCCGAATCGGCATATGATGTGGTCCCACATGAAGTCTATAACATCTTTCTCTCTGACTTTCTCGAAGGCCCATGCTTCAATCCGTTTAGAGAAATAGACAGTCATAAACAAAATGAATTTAGCTTTACCTAAGGCCGATGGCAGATGGCCGATGATATCCATCCCCATTTCATAAATGGCCATGAGGATAGGACCGAATGAAGTTGTTCTCCGGGATGGTGGATCATCAACGCATGCCTTTGGCACTTATCACACTTTCGAACAAACTCCTTAGTGTTGCATACTATCCCAATAATAACCTGCTCTAATGATTTTGTGAACTAATGATTCGGCGATAGAATGTTTCCCACAAGTACCTTCGTGAACTTCTCGTAGGACATAATCAGTGTCTCCTTGTCCCAAGCATACACCTAACGGTCCGTCGAACGTCCTCCTGTACAATGTTCCATCTTCAACCAACGTGAACCAAGCACTTTTTGTTCGTAGAGCCCTCGATTCTTTAGAATCCGATGGGAACTTTTCGCTTTTCAAGTACTCGACATATTTATTCCTCCAATACCAAGTTAATATTGTGGGTTTATCTCAGCATGACCTTCTTCGATCACGGATCTGAAGAGCTAAATTATGGTCCCCGAGCTGATTTCGTTGTCCTAGACTGATGATCCCAAATTAACAAGAGCATCGGCTTCACTGTTCTGCTCTCGAGGTACATGCTGCAAAGTCCATTCTTAAAATGGTGAAAAGTCACTTGCAACTTGTTCAAATACCTTTGCATTCGATCCTCTCGAACCTCGAAGGTTTTGTTTACTTGGTTTACTACCAGCAGGGAGTCGTACTTGACCTCAATGACTTCCGCTCCCAAGCTTTTATCTAGTTCGAGACCTGCAATCATGGCCTCGTACTCGGCCTCATTGTAAGTCAACTTAGAAGTTTTGATGGATTGTCTAATAGTGTTGCCTGTGGGCGGCTTCAAAACGATGCCTAGCCCATACCCCTTCACATTTGAAGCGTTGTCTATAAAAATGGTCCACACCCCCGACGATGTACATGATTTCAATAGAAGTTCCCTTTCGACTTGGGGTACGATGGTTGGCGTGAAGTCGGCCAAAATTTGAGAGTTGATGGCCATTCGGGGTTGATATTCGATATCATACCCACTTAATTCGACGACCCATTTAGCCAATCGGCCCGTCATATCGGGCTTATGCATAATATTACAAAGTGGGTAAGTGGTTAATACACATATGGGGTGACATTGAAAATATGGTTTTAGCTTCCTAGAGGCGCTTATTAGAGCTAGTGCTAATTTTTCCAAGTGTGGATACCTAGTTTCTCCTTCTCCTAGAGTTCGACTTACATAATAAATAGGAAATTGCGTACTTGGCTCTTCTCAAACTAGGACACCACTTACCGTAATTTCTGAGATTGCCAAGTACAAGTAGAGTTTTTCATCTTCTTTTGGAGTATGGTGCAATGGTAAGCTCGAGAGGTATCGTTTTAATTTCTCTAACGCTTGTTGGCATTCCGGGGTCCAGGAAAAATCGTTCTTCTTTTTTAGTAGGGAGAAGAATTTATTGCTCCGATCCGACAATCTCGAGATAAATCGGCTTAGGGCAACTATCTGCCCTGTTAGCCTTTGTACGGCTTTAACACTGTCCACGATAGTGATGTCTTCGATAACCTTGATTTTATCGGGGTTAATCTCAATTCCCCGATTTGACACCATGAAGCCAAGGAACTTGCCCGAACCGACCCCGAAAGCATATTTCTCGGGGTAGAGCTTCATGTTGTATTTTCTCAGTATCTTGAATGTTTCCTGCAAATGTGTCAAATGGTCCTCCGCGCTCAGGGATCATCAATACAAACTTCCATTGACTTACCTATTTGTTCTTTGAACATTTTATTTACTAGGCGTTGGTAAGTAGCTCCTGTGTTTTTCAACTCGAAGGGCATTACGTTATAACAAGATGTTCCATACTTGGTGATAAATGATGTCTTTTCTTGGTCTTCCTGGTTCATTCGAATTTTATTGTAACTAGAATAGGCATCGAGAAAACAAAGGATCTCATGGTCGATCGCGGCGTCGATCATATGATCGATGTTAGGCAATGGAAAAGAATCTTTGGGGCATCCTTTGTTCAGATCTCGTGGTCGTCCATGGCATCGATCATGCGATCGATGTTAGGCAATGGAAAAGAATCTTTAGGGCATGCTTTGTTCAAATCCTTATAATCTACACACATCCTAAGTTTGTTCCCTTTTTTAGGAACTACGACTACATTGGCTAATCATTCGGGATATTTCACCTACCAAATGGACCCTATTTTGAGAAGTTTAGTTACCTCGTCCTTTATGAATGCGTGCTTTACCTCGAAATGGGGCCTTCTCTTTTGTTTCACCGGCCTAAACTTTGGGTCCAGGCTCAACCGATGTGTTGTTATATCTGGTGGGATCCCTGTCATGTCTAAGTGGGACCAAGAAAAATAATCTATGTTATCGATAAGAAATTTAATAAGCTTTTTCCTGAGTTTAGGGGTTAACCCCGTCCCCAGGTATACCTTTCGCTCGGGCCGATACTCGATCAATATAACCTGTTCCAGCTCCTCGACCGTCAATTTGGTGGCGTCGAATTATTCGGGAGCAATGAAGGTTCGAGGGATAAAAAAATCTTCATCTTCCTCTCCCTCTATTTCCTGATTCCTAGATTCAGTCGAGGCTGGTGGCTCTGATTGCTATTTGGCTTCCTGTTTACCATCGATGTTCTATCTTTTCGATGTAAACAGCGCCGATATCAGTATTACCTCATCGACCACGAACATTTCCTTTGCAGCATGATGCTCTGTGTACACTATTTTTACCCCGTCCGACGTTGAGAATTTCATAATTTGGTGTAGAGTCGAAGGGACTGCCCTCGTGTTGTGGATCCAAGGCCTCCCGAGCAGGGTGTTGTATCTCATGTCGCCCTCGATTACATGAAACTTGGTATCTTGGATAGTTCTGGACACGTTCACCGGTAGGATAATCTCTCATTTAGTTGTTTCACTTGCCATATTGGAACCATTCAAGACCCAAGTTGCGGGCACGATCTGATCTTGGAAGCCGAGCTGCTCCACGACCCTTGATTGGATGATATTTGCCGAGCTACCTGGATCCACTAAAACACACTTACCTTGAACTTTATTTAACAAGATAGAAATTACCAGAGCGTCGTTATGAGGCTGAGAGATTCCTTTTGCTTCCTCGTCGTCGAATGATACGGTGTCTTTTGGCACGTAATCTCGGGTTTGTTTCTGCCTAGTAATTTATACCTTAGTGCGTTTGAACGGGGGCCCTTTGGAATATAGACCCCTTCAACGATCATATGAATTACATCTTACGGCTCCTCCTATTCATTTTTCCTGTTGGCGTCCCTTTCCCTGAAATGATTCTTGGCTCGATCACTTAGGAATTCTTGAAGGTGGTCCTCATTGAATAAACGGGCTACCTTCTCTCTTAATTTCATGCAATCCTCGGCCCTGTGACCATGCGTGCCATGATATTTACACATCAAATTGGGGTTCCTTTGGGAAGGATTGATCTCTATGGGCCTGGGCCATCTGGTATCTTTGAATATTCCAATTGCCGATACAATGCCTGATGCATCGATACTAAAATTATATTTCGATAATCGAGGTGTCTTTGTGGGATCGGCATACTTATCAAACCACTTTTGCTCATAAGTCCCTGAGAATTCTGTCCTGGATCACTTCTTCGATCATTCGGGGCAAAATTGCTTCCTAGACCATTGTTCCTGCGATCTGCGGTGTACGGTTGACATCGATCTTTGTTCGACCTTGGCTCCCTGTCGATGTCCTTCTAATTTTTAGTTGTTATTTGGATGCACCGAACCTGAAGTAGCTCCTAATTGGTCATCCTCAACCCTGATCTTCGATTGGTACCGATTGTGTACATATGCCCATGCTACAGCCGGATCCTCGATCAAATTTTGCTTATGTTGACGTGATGCTATCGAATTTCATTCATTAAATCCCTGAATAAAAGCTTGAACGGCCCAATCATCTGTGATATGTGGCAACTCCATGCGTTCCATTTGAAATCGGTGTACGAACTCCCTCAACATTTCATTATCCCTCTGTCTTACTTTGAAAATGTCTAATTTCCTTGTCGCAGCCTTTATGGCTCCAGCATGTGCCTTTACGAAAGAGTCTGCTAATATGGAAAATGAGTCAATGGAATTTGGCGGCAGATTCTGGTACCAAATCATTGCTCCCTTCGATAGGGTTCCCTGAATTTCTTTAATAAAACGGATCTGATCTCATCATCCTCCAAATTGTTACCCTTGATGACGAATGTGTAGGAGGTGACATGCTGATAAGTAGGGATTTTAGCCTATTACTTGCTCTCTTTTACTTAGGTTTTGGGTTTAAATGCGTAAAGGTATTCACGGAAACTAAATTAATGTGCTTGTTTGCAGGGTTGTTCAAAATGATCCAAAGAAGACATAATCAACTCATGAAGGAGTCAAACTTGAACAAATCCAAGAATGGGAGCAAAAGCGCGGACATCGACATAAAAGCGCGACCGCGTAAGGACTAACGTTGAGGCGGCCACAGTTATGCGGTCCACGAAATGGAGAATCAGAGAAGCTGTTTTGAGTACAAAAGTTAACGCTGACCGCATTATAAAGAGGCGGCCACAAAATTACAAGTGCGGTCGCAGTTGATATTCCGCTGAGAGCGTTTGTCGAGGTTCAGAGACTTGGCAATTTGGGCATAAATGAAAAAAGTGGTCTGCGTCAAAATTACGCAGCCACAAAAATGCCTCACGCGATACGCGGTCCGCGAAACGAAGTCCAGCCCAGGTTCAGATATGAAGAAACGCGGACTGTCCGTAGGGATATTCTTGTCCAGAAATTTCAGCTTAGTATAAATAGACTCTATTGTCAATTTTAGGTTAGGTTTTATTTAGCATAGCACGTGAACGGCAGTTTTTACCCTTTTTGGGAAATTTTATAGTAGATTTACCTTCAAACTTTAGATTTTAATCTTGTTCTTGAATAGTATGGCTTATATTTCATCTTTATCTTTGATTTCTGTTGTTATTATAAGTAGCTAGACCCCATAGCTAGGGTTGTGACCCAACCCTAGTGTGGGTATTTAATGGGTCTTGAATTCTAGGGCTTAATTGTTTGTGGGTTAGTGATATTTAGCCTAATTTGTGTTATGTCTGTAGAATTAGTGGTTGCAAACATTGATTCATGCCTTTATGACTTAGGCTCTTCTTGAAAAAGAGGGACTAAGTCTAGGAAAATTAGGCTAACAAGGAATTGGGGTGAACTCAAGAGATTGATAGCCCCAATTAAAGGGTTAAACCTAGAGATAATAATACCCGACTTGAACCAATTTCACTTGTATTGTATGAACACCCATTTGGGCTTGAGAAAGCCAAATCGGGCAAAGTCACTCAAACTATCGAGAGGTATAGAGTGAGCACTTATGTATAATGGCTATATCACGACCCCAATCATAACAAGCTTGTCCTAGATTCTTGATACCCATTAGATACTCACCTAGGCGGAAGTCATTTCTCTAGTGCCTTTTAACATTTGAAAACTTCCACAAAACAATATTGTACTCGGATTACTCTTAGCATTCAATAGTATAAAAATTAGAATAGAATCAATAATAACAATGTTTGGAAGTGCAATTTGGAACAACGCGCACATCTAGATTAGTTAGATACCCAACTCCAAACCAAATTAACTACCCGTGGAAATCGATCCCGACCTCGTTGGGTAAAACGGCATCGACCATCCTCGCTACTCTATAGTGGTGTAGGGTTGGCACCGATCACTTTTTGGCACCGCTGCCGGGGATCGAACCCAGGTCACCCACGTGATAGGCGGGAATACTTACCATTTAATCTTGTACTTGAATATTATGGATTATATTTCATTTTTATCTTTGATTTTTGCTGTTATTATGAGTAGTTAGACCCCATATCTAGGGTTGTCACCCAACCCTAGTGTGGGTATTTAATGGGTCTTGATTTCTAGGGCTTAATTGTTTATGGGTTAGTGATATTTAGCCTAATTTGTGTTATATTTGTAGAATTAGTGGTTGCAAATACTGATTCATGCCTTTATGACTTAGGCTCTTCTTGAAAAAGAGGGACTAAGTCTAGGAAAATTAGGCTAACAAGGAATTGGGGTGAACTCAAGAGATTGATAGCCCCAATTAAAGGGTTAAGCCTAGAGATAGTAATACCCGACTTGAACCAATTTCACTTGTATTGTATGAACACCTATTTGGGCTTGAGAAAGCCAAATCGGGCAAAGTCACTCAAACTACCGAGAGGTATAAAGTGAGCACTTATGTATGATGGCTATATCACGACCCCAATCATAAAAAGCTTGTCCTAGATTCTTGATACCCATTAGATACTCACCTAGGCGGAAATCATTTCTCTAGTGCCTTTTAACATTTGAAAACTTCCACAAAACAATATTGTACTTAGATTACTCTTAGCATTCAATAGTATAAAAATTAGAATAGAATCAATAATAACAATGTTTAGAAGTGCAATTGGGAACAACACGCACATCTAGATTCGTTAGATACCCAACTCCAAACCAAATTAACTACATGTGGAAACCGATCCCGACCTCGTTGGGTAAAACGGCATCGACCATCCTCACTACTCTATAGTGGTGTAGGGTTGGCACCGATCACTTTTTGGCACCGCTGCCGGGGATCGAACCCAGGTCACCCACGTGACAGGCGGGAATACTTACCATTTAATCTTGTACTTGAATATTATAGATTATATTTCATCTTTATCTTTGATTTTTACTGTTATTATGAGTAGCTAGACCCCATAGTTAGGGTTGTGACACAACCCTAGTGTGGGTATTTAATGGGTCTTGAATTCTAGTGCTTAATTATTTATGGGTTAGTGATATTTAGTCCAATTCATGCTATAATTGTAGAATTAGTGGAGCAAACATTGATTCATGCCTTTATGACTTAGGCTCTTCTTGAGAAAGAGGGACAAAGTCTAGGAAATTTATGCTAACAAGAAATTGGGGTGAACCCAAGAGATTGATAGCCCTGATTAAAGGGTTAAACCTATAGATAGTAATACCCTACTTGAACCAATTTCACTTTTATTATATGAACACCCATTTGGGATTGAGAAAGACAAATCGGGCAAAGTCACTGAAACTACCGGGAGGTATAGAGTGAGAACTTATGTGTGATGGTTATATCACGACCCCAATCATAACAAGATTTTCCTAGATTCTTGATACCCATTAGATACTTACCTAGGCGGAAGTCATTTCCCTAGTGCCTATTAACATTTGAAAACTTCCACCAAACAATATTGTACTTAGATTACTCTTAGCATTGAATAGTATAAAAATTAGAATAGAATCAATAACAGTGTTTGGAAGTGCAATTTGGACCAACACACACATCTGGATTGGATAGATACCCAACTCCAAACCAAAATAACTCCCTGTGGAATCGATCCCGACCTCGTTGGGTAAAACTACATCGATCATTCTCTCTACTCTAGAGTGATGTAGGGTTGGCACCGATCACTTTTTGGCGCCGTTGTCGGGGAGTTAGACGGTTTTGGCTATCTATCTAACTATTTTTGTGTCTTATTTTTCTTTCCTTCCGTGTATCTATCTTTTGTGTGTCAATCATTTTAGGTACCAAATGGCTCATAATGATGCTCTCGGACATGTTCTTCCGGGGGAGGAGGTTGATGAAAATGGTGAGGATGAGGTTAATCTAGAACCTCAAGTCCAAAGAAAAGGCCGTCAGGATAATGACAACATTCCAAACCCTCCCCACCTCCTCCAAGGGAAGCACACCGGGTGCTTTCCAATGAAGGTTACGCAAGTGCTATTGTCCAGCACCGCATTCGGGCAGGCAATTTTCAAATTACAAATGTCATGCTAACCTTATTGGAGAAAAGGGGATTCTTTACTAGAGCTCTCCATCAAAACGCATACAAGCACCTAAAGGGTTTTGTAGACACATGCTGGGGGAGAAAACAGACGAATGTGTCGGAGGACGCTCTGAGATTGAGACTTTCCCGTTTTCACTTAGAGGGAAAGCTTGGCTCGAGAGGATACCCGTCCATTCCATCACCACGTGGGATGAGTTGACTGAAAAGTTTATAGCCAAGTTTTTCTCATCGGTTCATATGACAACATTGAGGTATGAGATCTTAGACTTTAAACAAGAACCTAATGAACACCTACATGAAATATGGGAGCGGTATAGGACCATGGTAAAGGAATGTCCCAACAATGATATGACTGAAGCAATGATCCAGCAGACAATTTATAGGGGCATCAACACGACCAACTAGTGCGCGGTGAATCAGCTAGCAGGGGGATATTTTACGAAAATGCCTTATGCCCATGCTTGTGACATACTTGATGAGATGGCTGACACATCCTCAGCTTGGCAAAGTCGGGCAAATGTTCCTAAAGGTGACCCTACTGTGATCCATCTTCATAAAGAACTTCATCATCACGGACAAGCCATAGCAGAGTTGACTACTACTATGAATTGATTGGCAAAGGCTCGGCTTCAACAAGTTCAGAGGCCAAAGAAAGTCAATTCCATGTAAGGGGTAAATGTCATGGCCAACAAGAGGAGACAACGTGGTCAACAAGTGCAAAACAATCAAGATCAATATGAGCAAAGTGGTAGTGGTTACAACCAAGACGATTCTTATGATGATCAAAGTGAGGAAGTTTTATATGCCAATAACTACTAAGGTCAACGGAGAAATGCTCCAAATTAACAATGGAGATCGCAAGGGAACAATTAAAAGTGGGGCAACCAAGGCCAAGGGAATGGGAACAATGGCAATAACAACAATTTGAACAATTGAGGGAACAACAATCAGAATTGGGGGAACAACAATAACAATTGGGGAGGGAATGGAAACCAAGGGGGTTGGAATAGTAATAATAACCAAGGCAACCGGGGTCGGGATTTCAAAGACCCCCGATGTATCAACAACCCAACAATCTGCCTGCATACCAGTCTCAAGGGCAAAGTTCTTCAAACAATGAGATGAGGTGGATAGAGAGTATGTTTAAATAAATGATGGAAAGGAATGCCAACTCTGAGGCCCAACTAGCTTCCCATACCACTTTAATCTGCAACTTGGAAGTACAAATGGGTCAAATTTCTCAAGCATTGAATACTCGCCCTAAGGGGGCGCTACCAAGTGATACGGTAGTAAACCTTAAGGGTGGGAACAATACCGACCATACTATGGCGATGACCATAAGAAGCGGTAGAGGTGGAGATGCAAGTTCCTCTAATCCGAAGAAGATTGTGAGTGATGATGTTGTGTTTCAAGAAGATGATGAGATTCAAGCCAATGATGAGAATGTGAATGATGAAGTGAGGATCGATATTGATGAAAATGTGGAGGAGACTCAAAGTGATGTGAACCCATCTAGGGAACACGTGATAGACATAGAAAAAACGGTAGTGCCTAAAGCCAAGGCTCCTTTTCCAAGGCCTCATCCACCGTATCCTCAAAGGATTG
Source organism: Nicotiana undulata (assembly GCA_005239495.1). Taxonomy (NCBI): domain Eukaryota; kingdom Viridiplantae; phylum Streptophyta; class Magnoliopsida; order Solanales; family Solanaceae; genus Nicotiana; species Nicotiana undulata. Next base: position 16,556 of record ML267366.1, read on the forward strand.
CCAAGCAAAACAACGAAAATCAATTCACGAAGTTTATTAAGATGATGAAAAGTTTGTCAATCAATGTACCCTTGGTGGAAGCTCTCGAACAAATGCCGGGATATGCCAAGTTCATGAAGGACTTGGTAACTAAGAAAAGATCTATGAACTGTGAGACCATCAAAATGACTCATCAAGTGAGTGACATTGTGCATTCGATGGCTCCAAAGCTTGAAGATCCCCGCGCCTTCACAATTCCATGCACCATTGGTAGTGCCGATTTTGCAAAAGCCTTGTGTGATTTAGGAAAAAGTATTAATTTGATGTCATATTCCGTACTCAAGACATTGGGTATTGGACAATGGAGAGCTACTTCCACGAGATTGCAAATGGCGGATAGGACAATGAAGAGGCCGCTTGGGATTATTGATGATGTCCTAGTCTGGGTCGACAAGTTTATTTTTCCCGCAAATTTTGTGATTCTCGACTGCGAAGTCGACTATGAGGTGCCTATAATATTGGGGAGACCTTTCCTAGAAACAGGGAAGGCATTAGTTGATGTGGAAGCAGGGGAGCTCACCTTCTGGGTAGGCGACGAAAAAGTTGTATTCCACGTGTGCAAATCAATAAGGCAACCAAATAGCAATGAAGTTTGCTCTTTTGTGGATCTTGTGACAGAGGTGATAGTTGATGACACGAGTGCCATGATCAATGTGGAAGACCCTATGGAAGCTTTTTTGTTAAACCATGATGATGATGAAAAGGAAGGCTGGATTGAATGTGCAAATGCCTTGCAAGGAATGGGATCCTACTCATATGGGCCCCGTAAACTTTCCATGGAATTGGAGAACCGGAAGACTCCACCAACAAAGCCCTCAATCGAGGAGCTACCAACTTTGGAGTTGAAGCATTTGCCTTCATACCTCATGTATGAATTCTTAGTCCTTTCTTCTACATTACATATTATTCTTTCTACATGCTTAACTAAAGTGCAGGTAAACTCCACCCTTGCAGTGCTTCAAAGAAGAAAGAAGGCAATTGGATGGACTTTGGATGACATTCGAGGTATAAGCGCCGCTTTTCGCATGCACAAAATTATACTAGATGATGATGCCAAACCCTTCGTGGAACATCAAAGGAGGTTGAACGAGGCAATGCAAGAGGTCGTCAAGAAGGAAATTATCAAGTGGCTAAATGTAGGGGTTATTTATCCCATTTCGGATAGTTCATGAACTTTGCCGGTACAATGAGTTCCGAAGAAGGGGGTATGACTGTGGTCACAAATAAGAAAAATGAGTTGATCCCCACTCGAACTGTCACCGGATGGAGGGTATGCGTGGACTACAGAAAGCTTAACAAAGTGACCCGCAAAGACCGCCATTGCCCTTTCTTGATCAAATGTTGAATAGACTTTCCAGGCGGGACTACTATTGTTTTTTGGATGGGTACTCAGGGTAAAACCAGATTCTCATTGAACTAGAAGACGAAGAGTAAACCAAATTCACATGTCTGTATGGTACATTTGCATTCTCACGGATGCCATTTGGTTTGTGTAATGAACCGGCTACCTTTCAACAATGTATGATGGAAATATTTAAGGATATGGTGGAGGATTTCCTCGAAGTGTTCATGGATGATTTTAGTGTTGTGGGGGACTCCGTTGAGGAATGCATGGACAATCTTGACAAACTGTTGGCCCGATGTGAAGAGACCAACTTAGTGCTCAATTGGGGAAAATGACACTTTATGGTCGAGGAGGGTATTGTCCTTGGCCATAAGATCTTAAAGAACGGTATTGAAGTGGACGAGGAAAAGATTGAAGTGATTTCAAAACTCTCTGTTCCAACTTCCGTCAAGAGAGTTAGGAGCTTTCTTGGGCACGCGGGGTTCTACCGAAGGTTCATCAAAGATTTCTCAAAAGTGGTGAACTCCTTGTGAAAGTTGTTGGAAAAGGATGAAAAGTTTGTGTTCAATGATGATTGCATGAAAGCTTTTGAGATTCTCAAGTATAAATTGACAACCACTCCCATCATTACCGCACCTAATTGGAGCTTACCATTTAACCTCATGTGCGATGATAGTGACGTTGCGGTAGGAGCAGTTTTGGGGCAAAGGGTCAACAAGATATTTCATCTAGTCTATTATGCAAGAAAAATGATGAATGATTCCCAATACAATTCTACGGAGATCTAGAAAGAGTTATTAGCCATTATCTTCGCCATGGATAATTTCAGGCCATATCTCATGGGTGCCAAAGTGATTGTGCACACCGATCACGCGGCACTCCGTTACTTGATGACCAAAAAGGATTGGAAGGCTAGGTTGATGAGATGGGTTCTTCTACTTCAAGAGTTTGACCTTGAAATCATTGATAGAAAAGGAAGTGAGAATCAAGTGGCGGACCACTTGTGCCTCTTAGAAGATGAGGTAAGGCCCCACGATGGCCTCGAAATTAATGATTCTTTCCCGGATCAACCACTCCTCTCCGTCTTTTGAATAGTATGCCTTTGTTCGCCGATGTGGCTAACTTTCTTGTGACCGGCATTGTCCCGAGTGAACTCTCTTCTAACGAAAGGAAGAAACACAAATGGGACAACATAGATTATTATTGGGACGAGCCCTATCTTTTCAAGATTTGCAATGATGGTGTGATCCGTAGATGTGTCCTGGAAGAGGGGCAAATGAATATTCTTGATGCTTGCCATTACTCTCCCTACGGTGGTCATCATGGTGGGGAGAGAACTTCTTCAAAGGTTCTTAGCTGTGGATTTTATTGGCTTACCCTGTATAAAGATGCAAGTGGGATAGTTAAGAGGTGTGATGAATGCCAACGAGCTGGTGGAATTTTCAAGAAGGATGAAATGCCTCTCACCATTATTCTTGAGATCGATATTATTGACGTGTGGGGCATAGACTGCATGGGCCATTTGTGAGTTCCTGTGGTAACACTTACATTCTAGTTGTTGTTGATTATGTTTCTAAGTGTTTTGAAGTTGTAGCTTTGCCCAACAATGAGGCACGGAGTGTGGTGGCGTTCTTAAAGAAAAATATCTTCATAAGGTTTGGCACTCCTAGGGCGATCATCAGTTATGGGGGTCTCATTTTTCCAACAAGGCCTTTGATACCTTATTTTCTAAGTATAATTTTAGTAATAAGATGTCAACCCCTTATCATCCCCAGGCTAGTGGACAAGTGGAGGTCTCCAACAGGGAGATAAAGAGCATATTATCAAAAACAGTCAATGCAAACCGGACGGATTGGTCAAGGAAACTTGATGATACTTTGTGGGCTTATAGAACTGCGTACAAGACTCTAATTGGTATGTCTCCGTACCGGTTGGTATTTGGGAAAGCATGCCATCTTCCGGTTGGGTTAGAGCATAAGGCCATGTGGGATCTTAAGAAGTTAAACCTTGAATGGGATGTACTAGCCAATCTCCGGGTAGAGAAGCACAATGAACTTAATGAATTCCGGTTTCATGCATATTCCAGCTCATCCTTGTATAATGACAAAATGAAGTACTTACATGAAAAATATTCCTGGAATAAAGAATTCAAGGAGGGTTACTTGGTTCTTCTATTCAACTCTCGGTTGCGACTGTTTCCGGGAAAGATCAAGTCAAAATGGAGTGGCCCTTTTAAAGTGGTGCATGTAACTCCGTTTGGTGCTCTTGATTTGAAAAAAAATGGTGAAATCTTAAAAGTTAATGGGCACTGAATGAAGCACTACCTCGGCAAGTTTGATAGCCACGTGGTGGCCTTGATCAGATTCACATGATGATGGTAACATGCGTCATGCCGCGACGTTAAATCAGGCATTTCTTGGGAGGCAACCCGTGTGTTTTTTTTTCTTTCTTTTTTATTTTATTCTTAGATTAGGCATTGTTTTGGACTAACTAGTTGTGAAGTTTTTGTCGGAATTGGTTGTGCACTTACAAGACTTTGATAGGGAAAAATCTGACTTAGTGTGGGAATTTCGCGGACCGCGCGGTCCGTGTTAGCATTTTGCAGTGACATATTTTATCCTCGGACGCGTACTTGAAGAGCCCAAAATATCAACTCTCTGAAGTTGAGACGTCCACATTAATAATTTGGCAGACCGCGGTGACATTTACGGCCGCGCCCAGTTTTCTTTAGGGCGCTCCCAGGATTTTGCAGCAGCTCTTCAAAAGGTAAAATGCGCGGAGCACTGTAGAATTCCGCGGACTAAGGTAAGTCGGTGGGTCCCCTCGGTTTGGTATAAATATAAAGTCCTCAGGACTTTTACACTTTTCGAACCTCAAACTTTCACAACATTAGAGCATTGTTCATCTTCCTCTTCTTTGATTGTCAATCTCATTTCATATCAATCAAGAATCCATTTTCCTCTACAATTTCACAACTGGTATGCTCAAATCTTTGCATTGATTTTATCTCTTTATTTTCTTTTCTTTTAGTTTTACTTTTTCTTTTTAGTTATGGTTTAATACATGCCACAATCTTAAAATCATGCTTAATTGATGCTTAAATTCATGTGGGTGATGTTTACATGCCTAATGGGAGATAGGGTTTTTAACTATGCATGTTAATTGCATTAATTTTTGCACTTAGTGAATACTCTAGATTTCGAATGCTCCAGCTCCCGTTTTGTTTGAACTCCGCTGTCCATTTTACGCGGTCCGCATTCATGATTTTGTGAGAGCTGAGTATGGTTATAAGTTCGCGGACAAGGTAATTTTTCTGTGGTCCGCTTTGAACTTATGTGGCCGCGTCCAAAATTTCGCGGTCTGCGTTCATGAGTTTCAGAGAGTTTGGCAATTGCTTCTGCGATCGCGTCCATCTTACCCAGCCCGCATTTGATCTTTCGCGGTCACGTCCCAAATTTTGCGGTCCGCGGAAGACAATGATCAGAGAATTGGTAGTCTGAGTCCAACCTCTTCACGGCTGCGCCAATTTTTACGCGGTCCACGATGGCTCTTCCACGGCCGTGCTCATTTTTATGCGGTCCACGGTGCAGTGTTTTGGGAAGCACTATTTCATTTCATCTGCATTTCTGTAAGGATTCATTGAACCACAATACTAATGATCTTTCACTAACTGTGTGTGGAGATAATGGTGTGATCTCGTGGTGGTCCCGACAAATCAAAAGGGAGGGTAGAATCCTCCCGAGGCCGAGGCAAAGGGAAGCATACTGCACCCTTAGCACCTCAGAAGATTATTAGCAAAAAGGCCCCACCTGTGAGACCTCAGGCTGACTCCTCGGTCACTAGTGAATACTTCCCTTCCCCGGAGATTTCTGAGGGAGACTCTGCACAACAACTCGAGGCTCAATATCAACCTTTTTGCCTCGTCAATCAATCCATCTCCTCATCTGAGTCGTCTGATGGCTTAGAAGGAGGTAGTGAGACTTCAGCACCATCTCCCCTACCTGCTGCAACTCCGGCCTCAACAACTGCTCCTATTGATATTGATGATGAAGAAGAGGTTCCGGATGACGGTAGAGGAGGTAATTCCCATGTGGGGGGTGATTAAATCAAGGAATCACGTGGTGTGGAAAAATAGGTTTGTAAGTGAGAAATCCTACCATAAATTCTGGGAATGGTGGCCACAAAGGTCGCTCACCCTTGAGCGACATTTCATAGAAAGGGACATTCTCCTTCACAACCCGAATGTGAAGAGACAATTTGATGAAATAGTGGGGTGGAAATTCCTCACTAGAAAGATGCCAGATGCAAATGAGTACCTATGTTCCATATGCAAATGAATTCTACACTAATGTTTCCCACATCAAAAAACGGCACCTATGTGCTTAAGGTACGAAACCAGAAAATCCGATTTGATGGAAAGACATTGAACACATATGCCGGGTTTGATGATGTGGACGCATCTCAATACTTAGAGAATGTGGCATTAGATGAAGCAGCCCGTCCATGGCTTGCAGAGGTGATAGCTATCCCAAGGACAACACCGGCTTGTCTTACTCCTGGAGTCCAAATTGCCAAAAACACCCTTAGCTTTGAAGCCAAAGGGTGGTGCACCTTTGTATGCAACCGACTCAACCCATCCAGCATAACAGTGACCTCCCAGTCTCCCGGGCAATCCTCATAGCTTCCATCATTGCGGGTTACCCGATAAATGTGGGGAATCTCATGGCCCAAAACATATCCAAGGCAACCGGGAAGGAAGAAAGGTCCTACCTCTACCCCAACTTCATCACTATGTACCTAGAGGACCAAGGGGTAGAGGGGAGGCACTTTGACACGAAGGTGAAGGTAAAGAGGCCCTTCTCCTGGTACATCCTTCAGGGAGCAGATAAGCCGAAATCCAAAGGAAAAGCCACTATTCCCTCTGGCCAGTCTGAAGAGCCAAGGGTAGAGGCTACCGGGTCAAAGCCTTCCATAGTTGTAGGTTCTTCGGCTGCTATGCCACCTCCTTCATTCGGTACATCTATCACTGCCCCATTATCTGTACCCTCATCCTCCGCTTACCTTTAGACTGCATTGCGGGTTAATTAGACTTTATCCAACATCAACAATTGGATACAGGCAGCTACATCAAAGATGTCTGTCTTATCCAGTGTAGTCGCATCACAGGAAGCCCCAACACAGCTTCAGTTACCTCCATCAGTGGAGGATTCATTGAAGCAATTGCTGGACAACCAAAACAAGATCTTTGAGACCTTGGAGTCCCGTGGCAAGGCGATAAAGGAGATGGGAAAGTAGGTCAAGAAAATTAGAAAGACTCAAGCCTCAAAATAGTCAGTAGAGAAGCTGAAGAAGGAGGTGGAGAAGTTCACTTCTGCATGTGACATCCCACTAGAACTGCTTATGAAGGAGACTGCCCATGCGGCACAGAGAGCACAGACATCAGAGCAGGAGGCTGACAGAGAGTCGATGAGAGGATTTGTGGTGCCCCAGTTAGAGGATCTGGAGATACAGTTGGAGGAGTCGTAGGGAGCTGATGATCCTAAGCAGTCCGAGGCCCCCACTAGTGATCCTGACCCCATGCATACAGAGAACACATAGGGAGTTTTCTTTACACTCTAACCCTTCCCTGATTTTATTTTTGCTACTAGCATTGAGGACTATGCTATCTTTTATTTGGGGGGGTCTTATTTTGATTTGATGACTAGGATATAATAATTATGATACTATTTTCCTTTATTTTACTTATCGTTATTTTTACTTCCGTTATTTTTTTTCACTTTTTGTATGTATATAACTTTACCATTCCATGCATATATTCGTTTTGATCCATTATTGTACATATTCATTTTACTTCCCGTAGTTTACTTCATAACTTCTTTTGTAATTTTCCTTAATAGTTTAGCTTCTTATTTCCTTTAGTAGCTTCCTTTTGAGTTTTAGCTTCTTTTTACATTTTTAGTGATCAATAAGCCTTTGGTTTTCTTAATTCCACGATTCTTTCCAAAGGTGGATGTATTGTGAACCGGGTGGCTCTTCCCAACAATGGATGGCGTGAAAACCTTCTTAAGGGATTGAGTCTATTTTTCTTTTTGCCTTGATATATAGTAGTAATGAATAAAAGTATCTCAAGAAGCCACGCCCGCAGACCTCGGAGTCCCCTCCTATTTCATCTTTTATGTATTTTACAAAAATACAAAAGATTGGACTTTTCCCGACGATTGATCTATTAGACAATTTTCTTGAGGGATTTAAGTCTAAAGAAAAAAAATTAAAAAAATTTTCTTTTGTTAGGTAGTGTAGCAATTCCCCCTTGGTTTTTCTTCGTGTCGCGGTTCTTTTCCAAGGGTTATGTTTGAACCGGGTGTAGTTAGTTTTTTCTAGGAATAGGAGTCACTGTGTTGTGTTTTGAATTGACGCAATATCTCTTGATTTTAAATGTGAGTAAATGAGCCAGATAAATGAAGAATGTTTTGATATTAAAGTAGAGAATGTTCTTGTGCCTTGTATTCAATAATAATGTATCTTTGGAATAATAAGGGTCCCCCTTTATATAGGAGGGGGAGAACCAATATAGTACATCTAGCACTTATTACAAGGATCGGTGATTGCTTCGATCAAGTAATGCCTGAGCACGGAATCGTACTTTTTTGCAAAGTTGTTCACCTCAATCTTCGTGCCACCTCATCCCGTCAACCTGTAGCCCGTAATGCCTCGAAGGCAAACGTTATGAAGGCTCGAGGTCGAGCCGTACCTGGAATCATCTGTGAATGAGCCACCGAATGTCATAATAATCATAAAAATCGGCCTGCCCGATTTTAGGCGTACACAGAGTGTAATGTAGTATGTACCTCGAAGTAAAGGTAGGTAGAGGCCTTATCTCCTAGATATTGCTCGTATTAGTCATGCTAGCATGATAAATTAGTCTGAAAGAGCATAAATGATAGGTAAAATAGCTTTTTTGGTCCCTGAGTTATTGTGTAATTTTGATTTTGGTCCTTATATTATTAGACCAAACACATTTAACCTTTGATTAATCTAAAAATGTGCTTTTGATCCTTGAAGTTAACCGAAGTTAAATGCTTAACCGAATTATTTAGTAAGAAAAGGAATTAAAAAATAAATAGAAAAGGAACTAAAGAGAGGCACCGTCACAACAAACTTTTTTACCTTTTAAAATTAGTAACTCTGATTTATCTTCTGTTAGCTTCAAGAATCAAAAGCACACATCTGAGTTAAGTAAACGTCAAATGCATTTAATAGAATAACATGGGGACCAAGATTAGAATTACCCAATAATTCAGGGACCAAAAATATTATTTCCCTAGATGATATAAAATACCACTTTGTTCCATTTTATGTGGTAATATTTCATTTTTAGTTCGTTTTTAAAAGAATGACAACTTTCTAAATTTGAAAATACATTTAACTCAAACATATTATTTTATTCTTAATGAGAAATTTTTATAGCCACACAAATTGTATACGGTCGAAACCGGAGAGTCCGATTTGGAAGTCTCAATTGTATCCCGAGCTCGAGCCCAGACAACTCGAAGTAAGGGTCAAACCTTGCTGGAAATAGTGTACCTCGAGGGAACGAATCGAAGGGCTGGTGCAATCTACCTCGAGACAGTACAATTTCGATGACACTCAAGAAAAAGTGGGAATTTCTCAAGGGCATATAGGTCAAGGCATAAATCTCAGGATCGGTTCGTACGAATCCGTACTAGGCGGTTATACAGATGTACCAATGAAACTTTTTACTGTAAATAGAAAAATATCTTATTTGAGATTTCCCTTCCTATATAAAAGGGACCCCAATCATTTGTAAACATCATCTTATCACTGCCAATAGATCATTATATCCTACTTATCTCGTTTACTGTGCTCAAGTTTGTTCTTCAGCTTTATTGCTCTTACTTTATTGTTCTTACTTTATTGCTCTTAAATCACCTCGAGTCCCCCGAGAATATCGAGCTCGAGGTCCCTATTGCCTTAGCAACACTGGTTTGGTTCATCATTTCTTCTCACTTACACTTAATATTGCTTGTTTATTTACTAGTATTGGAATAAATCACATATCTTTAGAACCATAAATCAAGTATAATTGTTACTACTATTTTCAAGGTAAATAGTTTGGCGTCCACCGTGGGGCTAAAGATAATAGTGGTTATTTTAGTGGTAGTTTTTTGATAACACACGTTATCCTTCACACTTTTTCTTGTCAAAGATTCTTTGATTTCAGGATAAAAAATGTCTAACACTGCAAACACACCTGATCATGGAAACAACGGCCTTGGATTCCATGGAGAAAATAGTGCAATAGCTTCAAGGACCGGTGTGCAACCGCTTAACCCTGGGGTAGCACCAGCCCCTAACCCAGTCGACGTTGGTTCACACATTTCTTTGAACGTCGACTTGGGAACTAATGTTGAAGGAAGTGTACGCGGAGGGGACCATCCCGATGCTCAAAGGAAACAGGCTCGAGAAGAAAGAGAAGTCAGTCTACAAGTAATTTTTGAAATGTTGCAAGCACAACAGGTTGCTATCGGTCAGTTGCAAAGTTAGCAAAAGACTCCGAGCATAGCAAGACTAGAAACCACTCATTGTGATGAGCCAATCCCGGAGAGATCTAGCAACAATGGGTCGGGAACTGATCCCACCATCATGATAATGCTCGAGGAGCTCACAAAGAGGTTCGAGTCGGGAGAAAAGAAGATAGAGGACAACGATAAGAAGGTGGAAACTTACAACTCGAGGGTCGACCAGATTCTGGAAGCACCTCCGGTTTTGAAAGGGTTGGACTCAAAGAAGTTTGTACAAAAGCCGTTCCCCCGAGTGCGGCCCCGAAGCCCATTCCGAAGAAGTTTTGGATGCCAGACATCCCAAAATACAACGGGACCACTGATCCCAACGAGCATATCACCACATATACTTGTGGTATAAAGGGGAAGGATTTGAAGGAAGACGAGATCGAGTCTTTTCTACTAAAGAAGTTTGGGGAAACCTTGTCGAAGGGGGCCATGATGTGGTACCATAACCTGCCCCCAAACTCTATCGATTCATATGCCATGTTGGCAGATTCATTTGTAAAGGCACATGCTGGTGCCATAAAGGTTGCAACAAGGAAGTCAGATGTATTCAAAATCAAGCAAAGAGAGAACGAGATGTTGAGGGAGTTCGTCTCCCGTTTCTAGTTGGAACGAATGGAGTTACCATCAGTCTCTGATGACTGGGCCATACAAGCCTTCACTCAGGGGCTGAGTTAACGGAGTTCGACAGCTTTGAGGCAGTTGAAGCAGAACTTGATCGAGTACTCTGCCGTGACTTGGGCGGATGTGCATAACAGGTACCAGTCAAAAATTAGGGTCGAGGACGACCAGTTGGGAGCCCCCACGGGCTCAGTTTATCCAAGCATGTTACTAGCAAAGAAGTCGAGAGATGCAAATAGGGAGTCAAGGCCGAACAAGGAAAGATATCAGCCTTACATCGAGGATCGAAGGAGCAATCCGAGGCACAACATACCTCGAAATGATCTAAGAGAAGATCGAGGCCAGAATTCCCGGGGACTCATGAGTAAGACCCGAGTTCGATAGGCACTCGGGGCCGGTGAAGGCACCCCTATTATCATAATACAACTTCAACGTCGATGCCTCAGGCATCATCTCAGCCATTGGCGAAATTAGAGATACCAAGTGGCCCAAACCCATACAGACATATCCTTCTCAGAGGAACCCCGACTTGATGTGCAATTACCACAGTACTCATAGGAATAGGACCGAGGATTGCAGGAAGCTCAGAGAGGAGGTGGCCCAATTGTTCAATGAAGGGCACCTTTGAGAATTTCTCAGCGACCATGCCAAGACCATTTTCGAGAAAGAGACGCAAACAGAAAAAATGAATCGGAGGGTCCCCAACATATCATTCACATGATCATCGACGGAGTCGACGTCCCACAGGGACCTATATTCAAACGTGCCAAAATATCTATCACCAGGGAAAAGCGGTCTCGGGACTACATACCCGAGGACACTCTCACATTCAGCGAGGAAGACATCGAGGCCTTATCTCAGCCTCACAACGATGCACTGGTAATTTCTATCCTTTTAAATAAAGTTCAAGTTAAACATATTCTCGTGTATCCAGGTAGCTCGGCAAATATAATTAGATCAAGGGTCGTGGAGTAGCTCGGGCTGCTTGACCAAATCATACCAGCATCTCGAGTCTTGAATGGGTTCAATATGGCAAGTGAAACAACTAAGGGGGAAATCATCCTCCCAGTCAACGTAGTCGGGACCATACAAGACACGAAGTTTCATGTCATCGAAGGGGACATGAGATATAATGCTTTGCTGGGAAGGCCGTGGATACACAGCATGAGGGAAGTGCCATCGACCCTTCATCAAATGATGAAGTTTCCAACAAAAGATGGTGTGAAAATAGTATATGGGGAGTAGTATGCAGCTAAGGAGATGTTTGCAGTACACGACTCAACATCAGTAATGACTCCCTCCACATAGTAAAAATCGAAGGACACGCAGATAGCCAAATAGCAATCACAGCCCATATCCTCGGCTGAGCCCGAGGAACGTGTGATTGAGGACCAGGAGGTCGAGGATGAAGAAGAATATTTCCCTACCCCTCGAGCCTTCGTCTCCCACGAGGAGCCAGATGCGACGAAATGCACGGTCGAGGAGCTCGAACAGGTGGTATTAATCGAGCACCTGCCGGAACAAAAGATATGACAAGTGTTGATACCCAATTTTTCTCATGTATATTTCAAAAATACATATACACTTTCAAAATAGTGCATGAACATCAATTAGTATTTTCCCATAATGTTTTGTAATTTTAAAGGATTTTTAATTAATTTATTCCATCATTTTATTATCTAAATAATTACTAATTGCATCACAAATGGTTTTATAATAATTTTATTGCTTAAGTTTTTATCAGTTATATTTATATTAAGCTTTAATTATTCTATTTACATCTTTAGGTTATAACTGCAATAACCTTGCAATAATAGTCCATGTATGCATAATTACTTTATTTTACCCGAAAATGACTTTTTATATATTTTATAATATTAAGTAATTATGTTAAATTATTTTCATACACAAATAGCATTTTTTGTCATTTATTAATTATTTTTATAAATTATTTTGTTAATTTAAGCGGTATTTCAAACATAGCCCTTTTAAATTAAATTTTCGGAATAGCCCAATACCCTATCCAGCCCAATAACCCAATGACCCAACTACCCATACCCGTCCATAACCCATCCCAGCCTAAATTACTCCTGGCCATTGATCCCAGAAGATCAACGGTCCAGGATCCACCTTCCTTTTTAATTATACTAAACCGCAGATTTTCAGGATGACGACATCCCATACAAATGTGAAGCTCAGCATATGTGGCACTCAAAGATTATTGTAGAAAAAGAAACCATCGAACCAGACCTGTATCATGCAGGGCATGTGCGCTTTTACCCATCATGGTCGGAAGATAGCATAGCAGGAATAGTTGAGCCGGGGATCGGCCGAGGAAACAAGGTCAAAGGCGAAGTTGCTGAAGCCCAAGTGAAATACAACAAACTGCGCAAAAGAGTTCATGAGTCCGAGGCCGAGCATCTGGAGCAACACAAGACTGATATGGAGCTGATCAATGAATGAAGGGAAATGACTATCAAGTCTAATGAAAGGCTGGAATATCTGGAGCAGGGTCTGATGGAGATGGAAGAGAAGATAAGGAAAATAGTCGTTGACTGCCAGAATGATGAGGGAAGGGAAGGAGGACATCTAGCAAGCGTATACCAGCTGCTAGGCATGCACGACCTGGGGAACCTGATCGATGGAGCCAAGAAGATCAAGCCTGGGGAAGGTCCTTCTGGGACCAAGTAGATTAGGTTTATTTGCTTCTCAAATGTAATAAGGCCAAGTGCCATTAGTGACTTATCTTATTTTGCGTCGTTTTAGATTCATCTATTTTTACATTAATGAAATGAGGCAATTATTGGCACTGAAATTCTCCAAATCAACTTGTCGCTAGGCCTACCTCGGGCACAACGAGGTTCCTAAATTAGGACGTGAATTTACATTCCCGCACTATGTGTTTAAATACTGCAAACATTTTTAGAACTCTTACTGACTTGGTTACCTTTTTGTTTTTCTTTCTTTTTGATTATTCCCATTCCCCAAGGTTAGTTTACGCATACTAGCATCATCATCTTATCATACCAGTTCCAGTGGTCCTCCACCTTATACTCCTTCAAGTATACCAAAAGGCAAGGGGAAAGCTAAAATGGATGATATGAACGGCATCAGAAAAAGAAATACTGCACATGTTGAAAATATGGAAACTTCCGATGGTCGGGGCGCTCAGGCCCCAAATGATTTGGTTTTACAGCTCGAGCAGAAGATACTTGAACTACAGGGTGAGCTTGAGCAGGTCCGTAACTTGGAAAATCTTTCCCTCATACTGAATGTACCAGATGTCAACCACCCAAACACCCAAAACCCTGCACCACCTCAAAACACACCTAACAAACGCCCGCAAAATCCTCCCGCACCTTACCAGTATACAACCCCTCCTCAAAATCAACATCTCCCTACTCAATACCCGCAAACTACCTATCACACTCCTCAGAATACTCCACAACCTATCCCCGAACCCCGAAACTTAACCAATGATCATCACTATACACAAACTCCTGGCATTCACCAGAACAACCCTATATATGTGGAAACCTTACCTCACTCCACTCAACCAATCTTATATACATCAGAATCCGCCGAGAAGGACCTGCTCATCAAGAACATGGCTGAGGAGCTCAAGAAACTGACAAGCCGAGTTCATGGTGTTGAAGGAGGTAAAGGGATCGAAGGTCTAAATTTTGAAGATTTGTGCATACAGCTAGATGTGGAACTGCCGTAGGGTTACAAACCTCCCAAGTTCGAAATGTTTTATGGAACGGGTGACCCCAAGGTTCATCTGAGAACTTACTGTGACAAGCTCGTGGGGGTTGGAAAAGACAAAAGGATTCACATGAAGTTGTTCATGAGAAGCCTTACTGGAGATGCCTTTTCTTGGTACATAAGACAGAATCCCAAGAAATGGGCTAATTGGGTGAGTATGGCGTCATATTTCATGGACAGGTTCAAATTCAACACAGAGAATGCACCAGATTTTTTCTATATCCAGAACCTCAAGAAGAAGCTGACTGAAACTTTCCGCGAGTATGCTACTCGGTGGAGGTCAAAAGCAGCAAAGGTCAGGCTAGCATTAGATGAGGTACAGATGAACAAGTTCTTTGTCAGGGCACAGGATCCGCAATATTACGAAAGGCTAATGGTCATTGAGAATCATAAGTTCTCCGATATCATCAAGCTCGGAGAAAGGATCGAGGAAGGTATTAAAAGTGGAATGGTGACCAATTTCGAGGCACTGTAGGCCACGAACAAAGCACTACAATCAGGTGGCATATCGAAAAAGAAAGAAGTGGGAATAGTAATGGTTGCCCAAGGTCCGAAAACTCCATTTGTATACCAAACACCTCCACCAACATACCAACCTTCAACTCCTAGATATTCCCAACCTGCTGCCGCCTACCACACCTACAATACCCAACCATCCTATTATCACTCACCTCCAAATCATCCAAACTACCAAAAACCCAAGCCTAATTTTGATCGCAAGCCACCCAGGCAGTACACCGCCATTGCTGAACCCATCGACCAGTTGTACGAAAGATTGAAAGCTGCTGGATAAGTCACTCATATTCCCACTGTGGCAATGGAAAATTCATCTCAATGGGTCAATCCAAACAAGACATGTGCGTACCATTCCGGTATGAAGGTACACACTATTGATGAGTGTCGCACCTTGAAAGACAAGATCCAAATACTGATTGATAATAAGGTCATACAGGAAAAGGAAACTGCACCCAATGTCTGCAACAATCCCCTCGCAAATCATAGGGGTGGAGGGGTCAATATGATAGAAACTGATGAAGAGTGGGATCCCGAGGGATCAATCGGGCTTATTCGAGAAGGTGATGATCCTAAGAAACCTGCAATCACGCTCAATCCAATTGTGGTGCAGGTATAGCTGCCAATTGAAGTCAAGGTAGCCGCATCGGTTCCTTTTGAAGTAGAAGTAACACCACCTGCGGCAACACCCGCTCCATTTGCGGTAGAAGTGGCCCACCTTTCACTATAACGCGGGCATCCATACCGCACTTCAGTTCCAATGTTGTACCTAGGGATTATGTGACCGAGGCTAGAAGAAAATGAAAGGCGAAGACGAAAGAGTCCGGCGCTATGCAAGGAATGACCAGAACAGGAAGGGTTTATACACTTGAACATTTGGGAGAGAGCAGTAAGAAAGCTTCCAGCAAACCACCGTCATTGAGACTGGTCGAGATGACCTCTGAAGGAAAGTGTAGGCAAGGGAATACTCTATCATTGATCATCTGAACAAGATTCCTGCCAAGATATCCATCATGTCACTGCTGCAAAATTCTGAGGCACACAGAAAAGCTTTGATGAAGGTGTTGAATGAAGCATATGTGCCAAACAACATCACTAGCGGAGAAATGGCCAATATGGTGGGGAAGGTGCTAGAAAGCCACAAAATCACTTTCCATGAGGACGAGCTGCCATCTGAAGGGTTAAGTCATAACAGAGCGCTGCACATCACAGTGCAATGTGAAGATAAATTCATTGCCATAGTTTTGATAGACGGAGGATCTAGCCTCAACATTTGCCCATTGACAACTCTGAAGAGGTTGGGCAAGGGATTACATGAGATGCGAGCAAGGACTATGAACGTGAAAGCTTTCGATGGGTATCAAAGGGCTACCATTGGAGGAACTAATCTCTGCCTGCAGATGGGTCCTACCTAGTTTGATGCTGAATTTCATGTGCTGGACATATCCGCCTCCTACAATCTGCGGTTGGGACGACCTTGGATACATGCCGTTGGGCATGTAGCATATACTTTGCACCATGTTGTGAAGTTCGAATGGAACCATCAAGAAGTGATCATCCATGGAGATGGGAGCAACCCCATTTACACCAGCCAGACTGTTTCGATGGTAGAAAACAGAAGGAAATTAGGTGGAGAAACCTACCATCGTATCAAGCGTGTTAATGCAATGGAAAAGGATAAGTGGTGGAGTAGCAAGATAGAAAGAATATTGGCATGGAAAGGATACAAACCTGGCAGGGGGCTTGGTAAAAACCTTCAGGGTATCTCCAAGCCAATACAACTGAAGTGCCATGGCACAACCTTTGGGCTGGGGTATTAGTACACCTGGAAGGAATACGATGATTGGTCACCACCATTGCGTGGTCCATACTACCCTCTTGAGCAACCCGTGCCGCACTTAAGTCAGACCTTCCATCAGGCCGATATCATATGAGGGACAGCTGTTGATACCCAGTTTTTTCCATGTATATTTCAAATATATATATATATATATATATATATATATATATATATATATATATATATATATATACTTTCAAAATAGTGCATGAACATCAATTAGTATTTTTCCATAATTTTTTTGTAATTTTAAAGGATTTTTAATTAATTTATTCCAGCATTTTATTATCTAAATAATTACTAATTGCATCACAAATAATTTTATTGCTTAATTTTTTATCATTTATATTTATATTAAGCTTTAATTATTTTATTTACATCTTTAGGTTATAACTGCAATAACCTTGCAATAATAGCCCATGTATGAATAATTACTTTATTTTACACGAAAATAACTTTTATATTTTTATAATATTAATTAATCATGTTAAATTATTTTCATATACAAATAGCATTTTTCATCATTTATTAATTATTTTTATAAATTATTTTGTTAATTTAAGTGGTATTTAAAGCATAACCCTTTTTAATTAAATTTTTGGACCTACCCAATAGCCCAATACCCTATTCAGCCCAATAACCAAATGACCCAACTACCCATACCCGTCAATAACCTGCCCCAACCTAAATTAATCTTGGTCGTTGATCTCAGAAGATCAACGGTCCAGGATCCACCTTCCTTTTTAATTATACTAAACCTCCTAACCCTACCCTCGTTTTCCCCTAACCCGCCGCCTCTGGATCCTTTCTCTCCTCTCTTCTCTCTAACCCCCCTCTAACCCTAGCCCGCAGTCACAAATCCCCCTTGATTCATGAGGTTTTCCTTCGATTTCATGCCTTATCTGGCCTCATCTCCCTACTGGTTGTATGATTTTCATGTTGCTTGATGTGAATCTCAGAGGCTAGAACCAAATCTGGCTCAAAGGCTCTTTCTTTTATCGATTATTCCGTCTATGTTCACTCTGATATCTGTGAGTATGAACATCTTGTATTATTAGGGTTTCAGATCTCTGGTTCAAACCAGATTTAATTCCCTTCCTGTTTATTTTTCATGAACCTGGCTATTTTCTGGTTAAATCCGTTTAGATCTCTTTAGATCTGAAGCGATTTTGTGTTTATTTGGTATTTATCCCCTAAAATTTTCTGTTTTTACCATTATTATCGATCGATTTCATTTACCCTAAAATCTAGGGTTTTGATTTCTAATGGATTTCTGCAAAAAAGGTTTTAGCATTTATATATTTTCATCTCTGGTTTCTTATTTGCTTTTTCGACTGATTTTTACTTGATTTAATTAAGCTCCATCTATATGTCTTTGTATGTCTTAGGGTTTCAATTATTCGACTATTTATTATATTGTTTTGCCCGTTTACCTTTAACTCTGTCAATTAAAGTGTTAATTGATTTACTTACCTAAATTAGGGTTTGAATTTAGTACCTGTATTTCCTTATTAAGTTCTTACTTATTCTTACCTTATTTATGTACCCGTACTACTGGCTGATTCTGTGTTCTGACTCCTAATTTATTTTGGAATTGGTTATTATTTTATTTAACCTCATTCTTAGATACTGATTGATTCCATGTGAGATTATCCTTAAATTAAGTGGTACTTATTTGATTATGTCCTCTTAATTGATTCATGCTGACCTTAAGTGATTGATTAATTGATTTTCATACCTTATTTGTGTGTAATTAATCTTTATACCTTATTTGTTTTACTTTATTGTATGCTATAAAAAACTCTTCCCTTGTCCTAATTTTAACCGCTTTACAACCCCTTTTCAGAACAACCCAACAACCTTAAAAATTCTTTGTTCTTAAAAAAAAACTTAAGTTCTCTTTCTATTGTTTTGATTTATGCACTGTTTGGCCGGCTGGAAGCCAAGGCCAGAATCTCTAGAATTCTAGTTACTACTGCATTCCTATTTGATTTCTTCTCGACTGGTATGCCTTAACTCCTAGTATTATATTCTGTCCTATATGCTTTATTGAATTAGTCTATTTCAAACTCCAGCATGATTATGTTTTCTATGTGATTGTCTGATTCCACTTAGTGATACTACTAAGCTAAGTTGTCTTCAATAATATGAAACTCTTCCTAATTCAGTTCCGCGTTCTGAACTTTTCTAGAAACATGTGATCAATGTGTGGCTAATTCATGTGTCCTATTTGTTTACTAATTGTTTCTGTGCTTAAGCCATGGTTATTTAATATTAGCATCTGTCCTAATAAAAAAATGCAAGCTTGTTTGAACTATAAGCTGAACGTGAGTTTTGTTTGTTCTTTGGTGCAGTTCTGTTACTATTCTGTATGTACTGGTTCCTAAACCTATCCCCCTTACCCTTCTGAAAATTAGCTATTTTTAAACATGTCCCCCTTACCCTCTATGTACTAGTTTTCAAAATTCTACTCTTAGTTATTTAGGTTCCTACCACCACCAGTGCCTAGGGTCCTTGAGACTCCTCCGAACTCTGACACATTGGGGCTGGTCTTCCAATCTTTTATGAACTATTTCTTTAAGTGTGGTTCTAGTGTGAGCATTTCTCGGGGTCCCTGAGGCCCTCGGGAACTTTGGCACACTAGAAACCTATTTTTATGTGCCATGGATGGATCCCATTATGCTTCAGAGATGCTATGTTTGAAGGCATGGTTTCCAGGTTTATATTGGGCCTGCTAAGGCTCCCTATAGTGTAATGGATACTGTTATATAATTTATTCATTTTGGGCTATAATAATCTCTGTAATAAACATATTTGGGGGTTATTAATAAAATCAAAGGGGTTTTCTTATATCTTTGTTAAACTTGGGTAGAAATCTTGCCTATAAGTTTATTATGTTGATTGAATCGTGTAAATGCTATTATCTGTTTAGAGATCTTGCCTATATGATTTTCTAACTGTTTGATTCCGTATTTACACTTGCATATTAGAAATCCTGGTATAGACTTTCTGCCTTAGAAATCATGTTCATAGGATCCATATATATTTTTATAACTTAACGTGCATTAGTGACCATGTCTATAGGACTCTTCGTGTTTGAACTAATAAACTTTTCTGGTAATGTGCTTAAAATTCTGCCCGCATACGATTAATAAATATCATGCCTATAGGAGATAAAAAATCAGTTTCAACTTAGATACCATGCCTATAGGAGATAAAATATCAGTTTCAACTTAGATACCATGCATATAGGTTGAAATCAGTTTATAAACATAGAAGTCATGCTCATAAAGGTTAAATCAAGTCAACACTTAGAAATCCTGCCTATAGGATCTAAAAGAGATAAAATTTGTCTGTTAAAATTAGCAATTCATTTAAAAACCATGTTATGGGTCTTTAATTAACCAGTGAATATCATGCATATAGAGTCATGTTAATCAATTTTTGAATTCGACCATTTCTGGTTATCACCTAGGCAAATCCATAGGGCTACTAATAATTCTAGGCCTAAAGTTGTGGTATCTTGCTGCCTGAAAATGCCCAGATTCAAAGCTTCATAAAATCAGTTGGCAAACCAGTAGGTCCCGATGCTCGCCTTAATAAACTACTTCATTATATCCAGTTTTGCTCATCAAGATATCTTGCCTATAGGATCCTAAAATCAATAAAGTTTGCTGATTCAATTGCGTACATCTTTTGTCTACTTGTGGAGGTCAATATGAGCCCTTATTTGCTCCTTACATGATAGTCCTATCTGAATTTTTGTTTGTCGCCTAGATTTTCTCATTTTAAGCAATATAGGTCAGTCTAGAACCACCCTAAATAGAGGTCCTAAATACCTCCAGGACTATAGGTAAAGGCCGGGTAGTGTATGCATAAGGAACGAGTTAGAAGCTATTAGAACGCTTAGGTAACAACTGAAAGATAGTAATTGGGTAGTAAAGGAGATGATGACCCGTGCACTAATACTATGAGCAGCACTCCAACTTGGGGAAGTTACAAAGTATTGCATGGAATGATCATATAGGCTAAAAAAACCTAGGACCCCTTTAATTCTGTTTAAAAGTAATTTGTATTTGTTTAAATTGTTTATTTTCCTTTAAGACTAATTCGCTTAATTAAATTTCGGCTGGGACCCACCTTTGGGGATCTCGAGGGGTGCCTAACACCTTCCCCTCAAGGTAATTTCGAGCCCTTACCCGATCTCTGGTGATGCAAACTAGTTTCATGAGTTAACTGCTTGAGGTGCCCAAACGCACCTTAATCCGTTAGGTGGAAACTCTTAAAATTCCTTACCCCATCCCAAAAGGAAGGGAATTGTCTCTGAAATGTTGAAACCCTATTTCGCGAGAAAAGGGGGCGCGACAATAGGGATCCCACCGGAGATAACCACTCATCGACTAAGTGTCGATCCCAGATTTAATCCGGTGAAGAAAAATAGGAGGCCCCAGTCTGAGGTAAAGCACACATTCATCAAGGACGAGGTAACAAAACTTCTAAAGATAGGATCCATTAGGGAAGTAAAATATCCCGAGTGGCTAGCTAACGTAGTGGTAGTCCCTAAAAAGGGAAACAAACATAGAATGTGTGTAGACTACAAAGATTTGAACAAAGCATTCTCTAAAGATTCCTTCCCACTGCCCAACATCGACCGTTTGATCGATGTTACGGCTGGCCACGAGATCCTTACTTTATCAAATTCAAATGAACCCGGAGGACGACGAAAAGACTTCGTTTATCATGAAGTATGGTACATATTGCTATAATGTAATGCCCTTCAGGCTAAAAATGCAGGAGCTACATATCAACACTTAGTTAATAAGATGTTCGAGAATCAAATAGGCAAATCTATGGAAGTTTATATTGATGACATGTTAGTTAAGTCCCTGCGCGCAGAGGACCATCTGACTCATTTGCAGGAAACGTTCGATATCCTAAAAAAGTACAACATGAAACTCAACCTCGAGAAATGTGCTTTGGAGTTGGCTCGGGCAAGTTTCTAGGGTTCATGGTATCGAACATGGGGATCGAGATCAACCCCGATAAAATCAAATCCATCGAGGATATCATCATCGTAAACAATGTGAAAGTCGTGCAAAGGCTAACCGGACGGATAGCTGCTCTTGGCCGATTTATCTCGAGGTCATCAGATTAGAGCCATCATTTCTTTTCCCTACTCAGGAATAAAAACAACTTCACATGGACCCTAGAGTGTCAACAAGCTTTAGAAGAATTAAAATGGTATCTCTCGAGCCCACCCTTGCTTCATACTCCTGTTTACCTCGAAAATGGTTTTAAGAATTAAAAGTGATTTGCGGTTCTAAAAATATGTAATTTATTTTAATACTAGTGGATAGGTGAAAAAGCTTGAGTATAAGTAAGAAAGAAATGATAGTCAAACCAGTGTAGTCACGAACTAGGGACCTCGAGCTCAGTAATATCGGGGGCCTCGAGGATAGTCTTTGGTAGTTAATAATGAACAATAAATGGAAAACAATAAATGAAGAACAATAAAGTTGTAGAGTAATATTGAGCATGTTAAACGAGAAAAGCAGAGAATGTTCTATTGCAGTGAATATTAATGTGTTAAAAAATGATAGGAATCCCCTTTATATAGGAGGGGAGAATCCCAACGTAGTACATGTCTAATTATGACAAAGAAATGTTATTGGTACAGTTGTATAATGTCATAGTACGGACTTGTATTATCTCTTGCAGACCTTATCAGCTCTAACCATGTGTCCTTGGGAATTTTTCGCCTTTCCATGACGTTCATCGATTTTATACTGCCTCGAGGTAGGCCGCGGCGGGCCTTCGATATGCTTCTTTCGAGGTATTCGCTTCGGGGCCGAGCCTCAGACTCTACTTCGAGCCTCTCCAGATCGGGCTTGGCATGTCATGTCTCGATATCGAGAGCCCCGGTACCGACCGTATACAGATAGTCCCCGTGTTTTTTGGAATGAAATAATAAGAAATGATTTGAATTCTTAGACTCTTCGATGTCCCCATCATAACACCATTCACGTGATGTCAGCTATTTATGTGACAAAAAGGACGTTCAAAAGTCACGTTGCACGGCTCTCGAAAAGCTTTGAATTGATTACGGTGGTTGGCCATCCTTTTGTCTTCTCCAACACGCATAGCTGACCCCTATAAATACCCCAATCCTTCACTCCTAAAACTTTTACTTTTCACCACATCTTCAAACCTTCAACAACTTTTCTTACTTGTTTCTTGTGTTCATCTCTCAACCAATTTCTTCCTTTTCTTCTGAAAATTTTCAGTAAAAATGGCAAAGACCCCTAAAACCATTCCCTAAAAGGAGAAAGCTCCTTCATCATCACGCTCGTTTAAGAGCAAAACAGTGGTGCCTCCTCGTATTGAGGAGTGTATCCCTGGACCTTGTGAAACGTCCTCTAACTTCAAGGTCGAAAAACCTTCTTCGACACCGGGGCGATGTGAACCCATATCTCGATATATTAGCCTGATAACTGAAACTGAGAAACTGAAGGCTGACTGCCATTGGGGAGAGGTTGTACAAGTGGAGATTCCTTCACGTGAGTAAGACATAACAACATATAAGGTCGGTTTCCTTAGTGTGTACACATATCCTTTCACCCTAGGTCCGGTAGAACCATCTTCGCCATCGATAGACCCAATGATCCTCAATATCTGCAGACAATATCGGGTGACACTCGGCCAAATCTATGCATCATTCTGGCACATCGTTTACCTGATTAGGTACTTTTCAAACATGGTCGAGGGGATGACTTTTACCCTCGACCATCTGATTAAAATGTATAGCCCTGACTTTATTGAGGTGGCTTGATTAAGCTACAACGTCGAGCTTTGAAGGTCTTCTTTGCCAATATTGACAAAGACAAGGACAAAGGGTGGATGAGCCGCTTTGTCTGAGTTAGGACCTTGGACCTGATCCCTGCTGAAAAGATGCCATTCCTCGAGGAATGGAATATGAATCGTAAGTGAACATGTTTCGTCAATTAAATATTTTTTCTTTCTTTTGAACTATCTTCCCTTTGAACTAACTCCCTTTGATGATGCAACTATCGAGTGGTATCCCGGTGTGGTCAGGGATCTCCCAGGATGGGCCCGACTACTTGATTCGACTTGCCCGTATACTAAGCGCGTGTGACGCGACCTGGCCAAGACCCGATGGGAGGATAAAAACCATGGTGAGTTTTTCTTTCTATCATACTTGAACTCCTTAGAGAGAATATCTTTCGATAGCATTCTCACCCTTTGTGTTTATCCTTTGCATTTACGCATGCCTAGGAGAGGACGTTTCGATGAGGGAATCCCCGCCTGGGGAAGCAGATACCCCAAATCCCATTAAGGAGAAGAAGAGAAAGAAGAAATTGCCAACTGAGTCCCCGATGCCGAAGAAGGCTAAAGTTCAAAAGCCCTAGGCCGATTCAGCGGCCTTAACTTAGGAAGAGACTAAAGTCTTCATGTTGAGGACGAAGATAATGATGATTGCCCACTAGTACTTAGGGTAAGCGGAAGAGTCTTTGCTTCGAGATCTACTGAGCTGAGGGTGGCCGATCCGGAAGCTGCTGGATCGGGGGCCGTCGAGGTAGTTCCAACCCGAGCTGAGGAAGTTCTTAAAGGGGGCTCAGACGAAGTCCCTGGGCCGACAAATGACCAAAACACATCGGGTGCCGAAGTGAACTTAGTTGATGAGCCTGAAGAAACCAATAACGAAGCCCCTCGAATGAGAGGGAAGTCCCGATTGAGTCACTCGGGGTAATCAATATAGATGATTCTCCACCAGACCCGTCATTCTCTCATGGGAAAATACTGTATGCCCAAGATACGGAGACTCTCGACGTGGGGGCATCCCACGGGGAGGATGATATGTTTGAAAGATTTTTTGTCGGGGTCGAAGAAGGCCATGATCTTAATGCCTCCTTTGTTTTGGAAGAAGCCGAGAAGCTCTCTAAACAGGTGATCTTTTGACTTGACAACTGTGCTTTGAGTTTTGATTCTCACTTTTCTGATTTCTTTCCTTTATGCTTTTAGGTCGTACTGCTCTACAACCAGGCCTTTTCCAAGTCACAAGCTGTTGGCCCACTGTGAAGACGATTATAGGAAGCTCTCTTCAAATTCGAACGAGCTCAAGGCTCTTTATGCCAAAAGGGAGGGGGAGCTAACTGACCTTCGACCACATTTGGAGAGGATGTCTCGAGAGCGGGTCGATCTCGATGAGCAAGTAATACAGCTTTCGCGGGCTTACTTTTAGGTTTATTCACTTTAGTATTTAATTCCTTAACTCGATCTTCGCAGCTTAAGCAGAGGGATGACCTGGTTGGGCAACTCCGAGAGGAGTTTAAGGTCAGAGATACTGAGACCTCGGGCTCAAGCAGCGCATGGATGAGGTAGCCTCCGATAGAGAAATCCTCCAAGAGAAACTGACCTCGGCCGAGCATCAACTCCAAGGGGCAAAGGGAGAAAGCAGTAAGTATAAAGATCTCCATGCTGAATCAGCTGCTGAGTTGTTCAAGATTAAGTCCGAGATTGATGACCTCATATCCTCGTATCGAGAAGATGCTGCCGCTGTAAACACTCGGGCTAAGAAATCATATGCTGATGCCGAGCTCAAACTACCTCGAGCCCTTGACCATGCCCAGTGGGAATCTCGAAGGTAGGTTTTTGAGGAGGTGCATGCAAAGGGTTTCAATTTATCTGCTGAGATCGAGAGAGTGAAGGCCTTAGAGGAAGAATCGACGACATTGTTTAATTCTGATGAGGCTTAAGCTAGTGGTTCGGATAGAGGCGAAGAAGATGAAGAATAATTCCCCGAGGGGGAAGAAGTCGTCGATGATCAGGGTGTCGAGGGCACAGCTCATGGGGGAACTTCATCCGACTAAGTGACCCCGGCCGAGGATTAGGAATTATTCTTTCTTTCCTTTTTTGTGTAGGAGCTCCATGTAGGAGCTTTATAAATATATTTTGTGGACTCCGTTATATGAATCCTTTTACTTCATCTTCGCTTTTCGTCACTTCCTGTCTTTCATTTGCTATTTTGGTATAAGTTTTGATGTTTGTCGATAACCAATCCGATGTGTTGGACTTAGAATATAAAACCCTTAGGTTTTCGTGCTCGATAAACAATCGATAATAGGCAACCACTTTCGGGTCTAATATTCGAGCTATTCTTTAACTCGGGATCTTCGAGCCCAAACTCGGATGAGGCCTCGAGCGCAGCGTGCTTTGACTTTTATGTTCTTTGGGTGTCGACACTTAGGTTTTAAAACATTGGTCCTTAGGCTATTTTCAATTTGTCCCTTAGGCTCTTCAGGTTGTCCCTTAGGCTCTTTTTAGATTGGGTCGATTTGACCTCTAATATGGCTATAATTTTTCCCCATTCCGGCAAAAGACTTTTAAAGTTTTTTATGCCTTGGCATATTTTGTGTTCGTCTGATTTTTCGATGGATCGAATAGGAACCTTGATTATAAGTCGATATGTGATAATAATTGAGTACCACGTGAGGTTCTCTTCGAAGGATGATTTTTTTCGAAGCCTCTTCGTTGTTAGGAGTTGATATTATCGAAGCTCCTTTTCTTATGCCGAGGGTAGCCTTATTAACCGATTTTTTCGAAGTATTTTTGAAGTATTTGAAGGCTTTTAGTTTTATGGAGGAAGTCAGACGTCTCCGAGCTGCGTTATTTTCGGTAGTAGCCTTTTAATATGACTGTAGTCTTTATGTTCGGCCGTAGCCTTTAGTCCCCGGGTGAGATGACCTCGGCCTTAATATCGAGGGTATGCCTTTTTAGGGGTCTTACAAGTTCGAATATATAGCCTTGGCCTTAATATCGGGGTTATGCCCTTTTAAGGTCTTACAAATTTGAGTATGCCTCGTTGAGGACTTATAGATTCGATGTTGCTTTATTGAGGTCTTGGGAGTTCGAGTTTTGATGACTCGATAAACTGACTGTTGATGACAGTCCCCGAGTGTTTGGGCGTGTTTGGCCCTCGAACCGTTAGATGAGAGAATAATAGACTTCTTTGAGGCACAAAGTGTTTTGATAAATAAAAAGGCTTCTTCAAATAATTGATTCATTCGCACATGTCTTTGCCATTGAGGGCTCGCCTATTCTAAATTGACACGGTTCATTTGACCGTTTGACCCATTACAATATTCTCCTATCGACGCCCTCTTCAGCACGACTTGTTTTCTTTGAAAAAGGTAACCTCCGAGGGTGATTCCTCTCAGTGTTCGAGGTTGATTGAAAAAGAAGCCTTGAATACTTGTTGAGTTTTCCTTAGGTAGCATATAAATGTTGTGTCGTTAAAAACCTTGCCGGTAAAACCTATTTGGGATAAAACCCGATCGAAAGGAAAAAGAGTGCAACGCATGATTTAAAACCCAAGGTCTTCGAGTTGAAGGATGCTTCGACATCTCCCATCGAACACCTATAAGAAGTTAGTATGGAATATAAATAAGAAAATGAGAAGGTTATACCTCAGCAATAATAGCGTTTGAGCATCGATATGTTCCAATTGCTTGGTAGTTGCTTGCCTTCCATGGTGCTGAGTTTGTAGGACCCCTTGCCTACTGCTCCGAGGACGCGGTACGGTCCTTCCCAACTAGGGCTTAGCCTCCCTTCATTTGGGTTTCGAGTGTTGAGGGTGACTTTCCCGACTCCTAAGAACTAATTCCCCGACTCCAAAGTAGCGGAGGTTTGTTCTTCTTTTGTAGTACCTTTCGATCCTTTGTTTTTGAGTGGCCATTTGAAACAATGCAGCCTCGCGCTTTTCATCTAGTAGCTCGAAGGTGGTGTTCATGGCCTCGTTGTTTGAGTCCTTGGTGGCATGCTGAAATCTAAAGCTCGGTTCCCCAACCTTGACTGGTATCAATGCCTCGGACCCATATGTCGCGCCTCCTTTTTTCAACTCCTCCTTTCGGGTTAGTCAGGGTCTTGAAATTATGAGACAACTCGTTTCCTTTTGGGAAAAGGGTATGCAAGGAATCGAAGAGACGCCACCTAACGAATTAAGGTGTGTTAGGGCACCTATTTAGGGTCATTTACAAACATAGATTTGGATAACCAGAGATAGGGTAAGGGATTGAAATTACTCCAAGGGGAAGGTGTTAGGCACCCCTCAGAGTCCACAATTGTGGTTCCCGGCCAAAAAACTTTGTGAATTTTAAGCAAGTAGCAGATAGGCAATTAAAGTTTAAACAAGTAAAGAATTTTGAAAGATTCACAGTCTAAGCACACATGCGTAACAAAGTTCTTTTTGTGTAAGTACACAAAAGTTTTTTTAAAAGATTTAATGTTTAAGTACACAGGGGTAACAAAGGTTTTGGAGAGACTTGATGTCTAAAGAGAATTTTTGAAAGAATTATAATCTAAACACATATATAAAGGATAGGGAAAGTCCTAGGTTATTTATCCTATATGATCACATTAGTACAATACCCGGTAATCACTCCTCAGAGAGGGGCTACACGTGGTATTAACGCACTGGTAATCATATCCATATCTACCCTTCCCACCCCTTAGCGGTTATTAAGCGAGTATTATTTGACGACTTCTATGCGTGTTGTTACCCATCCCTTCTTAATGGCCCTGGAGGAATTTAGGACCCCTACCTATAGGCAGTTCTAGACAGACCCTTAGGTTTAAAGGAGAAAATACTAAGGCGACAAGAAAAACACATAGGACTTCAGCAAATAAAGAGAAGGAAAGAGAACGTAAGAGGCTCAGCTTTACCTCCACAGATAATGCATGTAAACAGCACGACTCAAACACAAATAATGGCAGTTTTGTTAAATAGGATCCTAAGACATGATATCTAGGTAGGTATCAGAACATGAGAAAGATGCGGATTTGTTTTTATAAACTCAGCATCGGCCCTAATCAGTTTGCCTATTGGTTTTTAGACCTGTTAAGCATTAAGCAACATGCATCAAGAGACAAGTTTCCAGTTTAAACAGTTTAATCACCTAAGGCTTGCCTAGGCGTGGGACAGTGTATGATAGTTACCAGAATTAAGTAAACTATTGTAAATTGTGTTACCTAAACATGTTGTTTCAAATAGACAGGATTATTGCCAATTATACTAGAGATAGAGTAACACTGTTTTATGCCTCTTTTCATGCACCAGCAGTTAAACTAGGTGTAATTAGGGGAGTTTGAATGAGATCCTAAAACATGATATCTAATGCACAAAAAGATGCAAAATGGTGCATATGTAGAATCACTGAAGCAGGATCTCTAAATGGTTTCAGGATATGCAAGGTGAGAGTTTACATAGAGCAGGATTTCTACATACTCAAAATTACAGCATTATTAGACAAGGTCATATGGGCGATAGTTTGCATTAATGTGTTTACCCTAGCACAGGATGTTTAAGTGATAACAGCATGGCTATAGCATTATGAGACATAATTGCATGAGTAACGGTTTATATTAGCATGTTTATCCTAGAACAAGACTTCTAAGTGATATAATCATAGTGCCAAAGTAAGATGCTGAATCAGTACTCATAGAGCCTAAGGAGCATGGTATCTAATGATATGATTTACCCATATTGGTCCTAAACATGAGTTCTATTGCGCAAATAGGAAACGTAAACCTAAAAGCATGGTTTCTACCCTTTGGAATGCATAGTTACCCTTCCCCTTTTCACTATCCATCCTTAATGTTGTTTACAATAAATTATTACAGACCATTGCATGAATTAGATAAGTGAATAAAAAATAAGAAGTTACACTATAGGGAGCCTACCAATAGGCCCTGATCTCCAGAATTCTCAATGCCAAACAGTGTTCCACAACCTTTCACATAATCCGGGTGTGTCAGAGTTCCCTAAGGACCTAAAGGGATCCCGGGCAGTGCTCACACCCAGATTTTCCATAACCATAATTGAGTAAGTGCAGTGTGGAAGGGCCAGCTCTAATGCATCAGAGTTTAGAGGGATCTCATAAGGATCCCAAAGCAGTCACACATTAGAGGAGCAGAACTTAAGGGTCTAAGAGTAGAGTGAAAGTGCTTGACATAGTTTTGAAAAGATTGAGTAGGAAAATAGTTTTTTTGAAATAAGACTTGTTTGAAATAAGTTTTGCAGAACAATAGAAGAGTTTACTAAATAAAATAGTTTGAAAAAGGGTAGGGCAACAACACAAACAACATACCAAAAACAAAACACATAGAACAAGAAACAGGAACTAAGACAAGTTCAATAATCACAAGCAGGGAGATGAGGGATTGGGGATAAGTATGAAGCACATAGGGGTAGGAATACAGTAGGTAAAGTTACATATAAGCTCAGAATCAAAGAGATCATAAGGGGTTTCAGGTACAACATGTATTTTAGGACTACAGAGAAACCAAGTAGCATATAGCACAAATTGTTGAATGCCAAGAATCAAAGAAAACATAAGTGAAGCAGAATCACATTGAGGTATGCAAAAAGGGAAATAATACTTTATGAACATGCTGAGTCTAAGGAAGGGGTACATTGAGAATCAAACTAATAAAGTAGTAAAGTAGACATGCTAATTGCAGGTTGAACAGCAAAACTGTAAGTAAAAACATATTGATTTTTTTAAACTTAAACTGAAATTAGGACATACCAGATAGGAGATAGCAAACACAGAATGAAGAGAAATGGATTAGAACAATCAGCCTTGGCTTGTAGCCGGTTGATAATAACAAGTAACTAGAAGGAGAGCAGAAGAGAGTATTTGTGTGTAAGAGAGAGTTTTGAATAGTTGTGTTCGTGTTGTGCTAATGAAAGAGCAGGGTATATATAGCTTTAAAATAGGCAAAAAATAAGGTAACAAATAATAGTTTAGCAGTAACTATAGAAGTAAACATCAATTAGAATCAAACTAATGTTAAGACTCCCTTTAATTAAGGAGTCCTACTCAAAGGGTAATAAGCAATAGCAAATAAGGAAAGGGAATCATGTAAAAGCTGATTTTAACACAAACATCAGCCTAAGTATAGTATAGGTATATAATATGTAAATAAGGCCAAGTTTAGAGTTCTATTTAAGAAAAATATATGTGAATTAATTTGACAGCAAAATCATTCATAGAAATAAGGCAAAAAATAATTTATATTCTGGAAATCAGTAAGAAAACCCTCGAGTGAGGTTCGAATTACAGGAAATCAGCATCAATCAGGGAAGTATCAAACATTAGCGGGATAGGTATGATTCAAACAAAGAGAAACAAGAAATCAACATGTCTTAATTAAGAGAATACTCAAAACAATCAATAGAGATCATTATGAAAAATCAGTGAAGTATCAATCACAAATATTCAAAGATTCAAAGTAGGAATAGTACTGAAATCAAAAACTATTTTTGAAATCATTTGTAATGCAAATTTGTAATTATTTATTGGAAATGAAATGCCGGATAAATTAAGAATAAATTAATAAAAGTATAGAAAAATTATGGAAAAATACCAATTGCTATTGATACATGATTTAGAGGCTATATATGCAATTTAAAAATATTTTGAGAAAAAATTGGGTATCAACAACTTCCCCTCTTTACCCTGGAAGGATGAAAGAGTTGTCGGGTAAAGATATGATGGCCAATTTTGACCGAGCTAAACGGAGTGAGAGATTCAGGCTGCACCCTGGCTTGTGAGCTGCCTACATATCCTTGGTTTTACAGGAATCAGGTTGTATGTAGTTCCGGACCCATCAGCAAAGTATATTGATGGACTTATCACAAGAACGGACGCAACATCTAGGGATGGATGGACGAATGGTTTATTGAAATAGTTGGGTTTAATATAGCTGGGATAACTGGAGCGAGATCTCTCCTGCTAGGATAGTCGTCGCTCGCCGGGTTAGCTGCGAATAAAGACAATACAAGCATATATTGTGTATAAATTTAAACATGATGCAGGTTCCCGTTGGACTATGAATGTTTTCCACGAATGGTTAAAGATGACATCCTTGGACCATGATGTCATGGGCCATGAATGTTTGATGAGAGATTCGCAGGCCATGAAATGACGTTCTCAGGCCATGACAATGGTGCCTCCGAAAAATGACGCCTTTGAATAATGATATGCAAAATTGAGAGATCCTCGGGCCATGACATGGTGTTCTTGGGCCATGAAAATGGTGTCTCCGAACGATGACGCCTTTGGACAGGTTGGCGATATTTCAGCCCATGAAATGCAGTAATATGATGCTAACAAGACAAAGCTTAGCCTTGCGAGTTGAAGGGAAGATCTTAGCCCGAAAGAAAACGAAGTAAATAACTCCTGAGAGACAGCGCTTGGTCTCGGTGAAAAAGTAAATAGGAGGCAAATCTTAGCCTCATGCAAGTAGGAAGGCAGAATATTAGCCTTATGCAGAGGAAGGCAGAAAGTTAGCCGTGTGCAAGGGAAGGCAGGAAGTTAGCCTTATGGAAATGGAGGTAGAGCTTAACCTCATGCGGAATGGAGACAGAGCTTAGTCTCATGCAAATGGAAGGCAGAAGATTAGCCTTATGCAGAGGAAGTCAGAAAGTTAGCCTTATGCAAATGGAGGTATAGATTAACCTCATGTACAATGGAGACAGAGCTTAGTCTCATGCAAATGGAAGGCAGAAGATTAGCCTTATGCAGAGGAAGTCAGAAAGTTAGCCTTATGCAAATGGAGGTATAGATTAACCTCATGTAGAATGGAGACAGAGCTTAGTCTCATGCAAATGGAAGGCAGAAGATTATACTTATGCAGAGGAAGGCAGAAAGTTAGCCTTATGCAAACGGAGGTAGGGCTTAACCTCATGTAGAATGGAGACAGAGCTTAGTCTCATGCAAATGGAAGGCAGAAGATTATACTTATGCAGAGGAAGGCAGAAAGTTAGCCTTATGCAAACGGAGGTAGGGCTTAACCTCATGTAGAATGGAGACAGAGCTTAGTCTCATGCAAATGGAAGGCAGAAGATTAGCCTTATGCAGTGGAAGGCAGAAAGTTAGCCTTATGCAGAAGATTAAATAATAAACGACAGTAGCAATTCTTAGCTGGTAGTATATTGTGGTATTGTGGTATTGTGATCGTTGCGAGCATTGTGACTGCGTAGCATGTTATCCTTTGTGCTGATAGCAAATGTTGGCAAGCATGACAGTTTTTGTGACTTTGAACAGGTTCGTTCTTTGTGCGGACAATGAATTTTAGCATTTTGCAATTGTGTTGAAGTTTGTGACTTCTTTTCCTGTTTGTTCTTTGTTCCTGTACCCAAAGAAAAATCGTGAGTTCTGTAAATGGGGAAGGTTGGTTCGTATCCCCGCTGGCTCTACTTGACTTGTATGCTTGGTCTGACGATCCTTTTCATATCATCGGGATAGCGTTTGCAAAACAAAGCTATTTTCAAGAGTAAATATGCATGATTTTGTAAAGATATAGTATAAACATGTTTTTTTTAAAAATAAATTTAGATGAACCAATAATCGTGACATGGTTCAAGATATTGCAACCTCTCATGCTACAGAATTTTGAGGGTCCTCCTCAAAATTCTGTCCCATTTTGATAGGTTGACGCTTCTGACTGTTGCACATGCGGCGATCGGCTGAACTTGCTTCAGAATTTTGAGGGTCCTACTCAAAATTCTACCCCAAATTCCAATTGCGGGGAAAAATGAAATTATTGAATTGTGACCGAACCCATAGGGCTGCCTACGTATCCCCTCTTAAACAGGAATCAGGTCAGGCGTAGTTCAATTTACATCATTGAGAAAGCATAAAGATTACACATAATAACGTTTGACTGCATCTGAATTGATTGGCTTCGGCCAGACTTTTCCGTCCATTTCTGAAAGTATGAGTGCTCCTCCTGTCAATACTCGATGAATCATTTACGGACCTTGCCAATTGGGAGAGAATTTACCTTTGGCTTCATCTTGATGTGGAAAGATATTCGTTAACATTAGCTGCCCTGGTGTGAACTGTCTCGGCCTGGCTCTTTTATTGAAGGCTCTGGACATTCTATTCTGATAAAGTTGACCATGACATACTGCATTCATTCTTTTCCCGTCTATGAGGGCTAGTTGCTCATAACGGCTCTTTACCCATTCTGCATCTCTGAGCTCAGCTTCTTGTATGATTCTCAAGGAAGGAATTTCCACTTCGGCAGGAATGACAGCTTATGTACCATAAACCAACAGGTAAGGGGTTGCCCCGGTTGACGTGCGGGCTGTAGTGCGGTATCCCAATAAGGCAAACCATAGCTTCTCATGCCACTGCTTGTGCGTTTCCATCATCTTCCTTAGTATCTTCTTGATGTTCTTGTTGGCAGCTTCTACAACTCCATTCATCTGAGGTCTTTAGGCTGTGGAATTCTTGTGTTTGATTTTGAGAGTATCACACATAAATTTCATCAGATCACTGTTAAGATTGGAACCATTGTCGGTGATGATTGATTCTGGAACTCCAAATCGACAAACAATACGGTCACGGACAAAATCTGCCACGACTTTCTTAGTCACTGCTTTGTAAGATGCTGTTTCGTCCCATTTAGTGAAGTAATCAATTGCTACCAAGATGAACCTGTGTCCGTTGGAGGCAGTAGGCTCAATCGGTCCAATGACGTCCATTCCCCAGGCCGCGAACGGCCAAGGTGAGCTCATTGCATTGAGCTTGTTTGGGGGTACCTTTATCATATATGCATGCACTTGACATCGGTAGCATTTCCGGACATACTGGATGCAGTCTGTTTCCATGGTCATCCAGAAATAACCGGCCCTGAGTATCTTTTTAGCCAAGACAAAACCATTCATATGTAGGCCGCAGGTCCCAGCATGTATCTCTTCCAGTAGCTTAGAAGCTTCCTTTGAGTCGACACATCTTAGTAATCCCAAATCAGGAGTTCTCCGGTACAGGATTCCTCCACTATGAAAGAAGTTGTTGGACAATCTCTGAAGTGTGCATTTCTGAGTATGATTTGCAAGCTCTGGGTATTCTCCCTTTGACAAATACTCCTTGATATCGTGGAACCATGGTTTTTCGTCTGCTTCCTCTTCAACATGGGCACAATATGCCGGCTGGCTATGGATCTTTACTGGAATAGGATCAATGAAGTTCTTATCTGGATGTTGTATCATGGATGATAGAGTAGCCAATGCATCGTCGAACGCGTTCTGTATTCTAGGGACGTGCCAAAATTCAGTCTTCGTGAACCTCTTTCTCAATTCCTGCACGTGATGCAGCTACGACAGTATCTTGGAATTCATAGTAGCCCGTCCTCCTTACACTTGGTGTATTAGCAAATCTGAATCACCAATTACTAGCAACTCCTGAATATTCATGTCAATGGCTATGTTGAGCCCTAAGATGCAGGCTTCATATTCTGTCATATTGTTGGTGCAGGGAAATCTGAGTTTAGCAGATACCGGATAATGTTGACCAGTTTCCGATACCAGGACAGCTCTGATGCTGATTCTTTTGAAATTTGCTGCTCCATCGAAAAACATTCACCAACCGTCAGAGGATTCTGCAATATCTTCTCCTATGAATGACACTTCCTCGTCGGGAAAAAATATGTTTTCAATGGTTCGTATTCCCCATCCACAAGGTTTTCAGCAAGATGGTCTGCCAACGCCTGTCCTTTGACTGCTTTCTGAGTCACATAGACAATGTCGAACTCACTCAACAGGATTTGCCACTTGGCCAGCTTGTCGGTGGGCATGGGTTCTGAAAGATGTACTTTAAGGGATCCATCCTTGATATGAGATATGTGGTGTAGGCACAAAAGTAATACCTCAGCTTCTGCGCTACCCAGGTCAGAGCACAGCAAGTACGTTCCAATAGAGAATACCGTGCCTCGTACGGAGTGAATTGCTTACTCAGATAATAAATAGCCTGCTCTTTTCTTCCTGTCTCGTCGTGCTGCCCTAGAATGCAACCGAAAGCTCCATCTAATACTGCGAGGTAGAGTAGAAAAGGTCTACCTGGCTCAGGTGGTATCAAGACTGGCAGTGTTGACAAGTACTCCTTAATTCTGTCGAAGGACCTTTGACAATCCTCGGTCCATTTGGTTGCAACATCTTTCTTCAGTATCTAGAAGATCGGTTCACATATGATCGTGGATTGAGCTATGAACTGGCTGATGTAGTTAAGGCGGCCTAGGAAACTCATCGCATCTTTATTGTTCCTTGGCGGTGGTAACTCTTGGATGGCATTGACCTTTGACGGATCCAATTCTATCCCTCGACGGCTGACGATGAACCCGAGCAATTTCCCCGTAGGAACCCTGAATGCACACTTTGTGGGGTTTAGTTTCAGATTGTATTTCCGCAACCTATTAAAGAAATTCCTCAGATCTTCTATGTGGTCGGTGGCTTTATTGTACTTGATAATGACATCGTCCACATACACCTCGATCTCTTTATGTATCATATCGTGGAAGATAGTGTTCATAGCCCTCATATACGTGGCCCCAGCATTCTTCGAGCCGAATGGCATCATCTTGTAGCAATACACTCCCCACGGCGTAATGAAAGTCGTTTTCTCAGCGTCTTCCTCGTCCATCCATATCTAGTGGTAACCAAAGAAACAATCTACGAACGACTGAAGTTCATGCTTGGCGCAATTGTCAATCAGGATGTGTATGTTTCGAAGAGGGAAATCATCCTTCGGGCTGGCCTAGTTGAGATCCCGATAGTCGACACAAACCCTGACCTTTCCATCCTTCTTAGGAACTGGCACAATGTTGGCTAACCATGTTGGATACTCAACTACCCTGAGAACCTTGGCGTTGATTTTCTTGGTAACTTCCTCCTTGATTTTCAAACTCATGTCAGGCTTGAATTTTCTGAGCTTTTGCTTTACCGGCGGGCACATTGGATTGGTTGGAAATTTGTGCGCCACAATGGATGTACTTAGACCAGGCATGTCATCGTACGACCATTAAAATATATCTTCATACTCTTTCAAGAGCTGTGTATATTCCTCTTTCTCTGATGGTGACAAATGAATGTTGATGCGAGTTTCTTTGACAATTTTTGAATCTCCCAGGTTGACGACCTCAGTCTCGTCCAAGTTGGACTTAGGTGTGTTCTCAAAATTCTCAAATTCTCTGATAATTTCGTGAGGTATGTTATCACCCTCTTCTTTTGAATCTATGTCCTTTTGTTGCGTTGTCTCGTTGTATGTCACAGTCATTGGTTCGTCAAGACAAGTAATAGTAATGCTATACAGATAAAGTAATGAGAGAAAATGATAATGATAAATATTGATTCATAAAACATAAAAGTGATTTTGATAAGTTGAATAAATGTTTTTAGAACATTGAAGATCTTATTGCAGAAATGAAAATGCGAAAAGGAAATCATTTAGAAAATGAAAAATAAACAATGCTTGTTTAGCCTTGCTACCCCGGGACTCGTCGGGCCCTGGCTGTTCTGATAGTCCAATTCTTAAGAGATGATCCTTTGCTCACGGCCTAGATGGAAGGGCCTTCTTCCCTCTCCTCCTAAAAAATGACGCAACTGTCCATGTCATCATCTTCCAGGAATAGATTCTTCAACGCTGCCAGTGCTTCTTCTTCCTCGGACCCCCATATAACATCGTCCTGCTGAAAGGTCTGCTCCAGATGCGGTAACGGTTGTTCCAATGGGTAATAAGGACCGTTCCATGGTGGCGACCAGTTCTTGAACTCTTCCCAGGTGTATTTTTATCCAACCCAAAAGTGGTGCCATGGCGCTTCAGCTGTATTGGCTTGGAAATCCCCTGAAGATTCTTACCGAGTTTTTTGCCAGGCTCGTACCCACTCCAGTTCAGTATGCTTGTGATATTACTGTCCCATCATTTGTCTTTGTCTATGGCATTAACTCGTTCAATATGGTGGTAGGTTTCTCCTCCCAGCCTTCTTCTACCTTCAACCACCGGGATGGTTTGGCGACTATAGATAGGATTGCTTCCATCCCCATGGACGATCACTTCCTGGTGGTTCCATTCAAATTTTACTTCCTGATGCAATGTTGATGCCACATCCCCAGTGGAATGTATCCATGGCCATCCTAATAACAGGTTGTAGGACGATGATATGTCTATTACCTGAAAGTCAACATCGAACCATATAGGTCCCATTTGCAGACAAAGGCTAATCTCACCGATGGTGGACCTCTGAGAACCATTGAAAGCTTTCACGTTCATCGACCCTTTTTTTTATCTTGTACAGCCCCTTGCCCAATTTCTTGAGTGTTTTCAATGGACAGATGTTGAGGCTGGATCCCCCGTCAATCAGAATCCTAGTGATGAAGTAGTCCTCACATTGCACGGTGATGTGCAGTGCTTTATTATGACTTAACCCTTCAGGTGGCAGCTCGTCCTCGTGGAAGGTGATCTTATGACTTTCCCATACGTAACCTACCATGTTGGCCATTTCCCCGTGGGTGATGTTATTTGGCACATATGATTCGTTCAGCACTTTCATCAAAGCATTCTGGTGCGTCTCTGAATTCTGTAGCAATGACAGAATGGATATATGGGTTGGGGTTTTGTTCAATTGATCAATGACAGGGTATTCTTTGGCCTGCACCTTCCTCCAAAGGTCATCTGGGCATGTCTCAATGACGGGTGGTCTATTGGAAGCCTGCTTACTGAATTCTGTCAAATGTTCAGGTGTATAGACCCTGCCAGTCCTTGTCATTCCATGTGCAGCGGTAGCTTCTTCTATATTGATTTTGCCTTTCCTTCTTGCCTCAGCTACATAATCCCATGGTATAGCATTGGTGTAAAAGGGTGGCGTGGTTGACACCGCCACTGTGATTGGTGCAGCTACTTTAACTTTGAATGGAACAGGTGCCTTAGCAGGTGGCATAACTTCAACCTTGAACGGCACAGGTGCGTCTGTAGGTGGTGTCGTTTCAAACTCAAGTGGGACTGACGCCATTACCTCAACATCTCTGGATGGATGGATCTGTACTATGATAGGATTAAGAGTGACTGGTGGCTTCTTTGGGTCATCACCTTCTATGATCAACACGATCGATCCTTCTGGGTTCTAATCTTCTTCTATCTCAATCATGTTGACACCTCCACCCTTATGGTCTGGGAGCGGATTGTTGCGGACATTGGGAGTAGATTCCTTTGCTAGAATGACCTTATTATCAATCAGAGAATGTATCTTATCTTTCAGTGAGCGGCATTCATCGATCATGTCTCCCTTCATGCCTAAATGGTATGCATGGGTGTTATTTGGATTAACCCATTATGAAGGGTTCTCAGGGATTACAACAGGGATAGAATGACATAACCACCAGCTTTCAATCTTTCATATTGCTGGTCAATAGGCTCAACAATGGTAGTGTATTGCTTGGGCGACCTCGATCGAAATTGGGTCGAGGTCTCGGAAGTTTTGGCGGGCGGGAGGAGATTGGAAGTGAGATAGTTGAGAGTTGTAGGTATGGTTAACAGGAGCTGGTTGGGAATATCTGGGAGATTGTGGCTGATAAGTAGGTGGGGGAGATGACTGATATGTTGGTGGAGGTGCTGACTGGTATGTGGGTGAGGGTGCTTGGTATGTTGGAGAAGGCGCTGGATGATATGTAAGTGGGGGTGTTTGGTAGGTTTGATAGGTTAGCGGAGATTTAGGCCCATGTGCAACCATCACAGCTCCCACATCTCTCTTCTTGGACACACCACCAGATTGTAGGGCCTTATTTGTAGCTTGTAAGGCTTCAAAGTTGGTGACCATTCCGCTTTTAATTCCTTCCTCAATTCTCTCACCCAGCTCAATAATATCAATTTATGATTCTCAATCACCATCAGCCGCTCATAATACTGTGGATCTTGTGCTCGAACGAAGAATTTGTTCATCTGTTCTTTATTTAGGACAGGCCTGACTTTAGCTGCTTTAGATCTCCAGCGAGTAGCATACTCGCGAAAAGTTTCCGTGGGCTTCTTCTTAAGATTCTGAATGTAGAACACATCTGGCACATTCTCTGTATTGAACCTGAACCGGTCCATGAAGTCTGATGCCATACTCACCTAGTTAGACCACTTCTTGGGGTCTTGGCTGATGTACCAAGACAAAGCATCCCCTGTGAGGCTCCTCATAAACAGCTTCATATGAATCTTCTCATCTCTTCCTATTCCCACCAATTTATCACAGTAGGTCCTCAGATGGACCCTCGGATCACCTGTACCATCGAACATTTCTAACTTAGGAGGTTTGTACCCCTTGGGCAGTTCAAAATCGGGCTGTATGTAGAGGTCTTCATAGTTTATCCCTTCAACGCCTTGAACTCGGCTAGTTAGCTTCTTAAGTTCTTCAACCAAATTCTTGATAAGCAAATCTTTCTCACTGGGTTTAGGTGTGTGTGAAATGGGTTGGGTGGAGTGCGGCAGAGTCTCCACGTAGATAGGGTTGTTGTGATGGCCTAGAGCCTGGGAATAAAGGTGTTCATTTGTGGAGTTTTGTGGCTCGGTGACGAGTAGTGGAGTATTTCTTGGAGTGTGGAAAACATTGTATTGTGGTGAAAGAGTTTGATTCTTTGGTGGAGTAGTGTGGTGATGAGTTGCGGGATGATTTTGTTTGTTTGGGGTACTTTGAGGAGGTGTTAGATTTTTGGTGTTAGGATGGTTGACTTCTGGAACACTGAGTGTGAATGATAAGTTTGCCAAATTCCGGACCTGCTCAAGCTCTCCTTGGAGATTCACTAACCTTTGATCTAGCTGTGACATAGCGTTGTTCTGAACTTGAATACCCTGGCCATCAGCGGCCTCTACCCGTTCAACTGGTGTTGTGTTGCTCAAATCTTCCATTTTTCCTTTGCCTTTGCTTTTGCCTTTTGGAGGACTAGGAGGAGGAGAGGGTGGGGGGCCTTTGGATCTTGTGTAGTATGATGATGATGTCAGAGTGCACGAACCAACCTTTCGGGAGGGGAATAATAAAAAGGAAAAAAAATAAAAACAAAACAAAAGGTAGCCAAGTCAGTGAGGATTATGGATAAATATTGCGGTATTTAAACACATAGTGCGAAAATATAAAGCGTGTCCTAGTTTGGGAGCCTCGTTGTGCCCGAGGTAGGCCTAGCGACAAATTGATTTGGAGAACTTAAATGCTAGAATGCCTCATTTCATTAATGTGAAAATATACGAATCCAAAACGACACTAAATAATAAACAGAAAAATAAAGTCACTAATTGCCATTGGCCTTATTACATTGATAAAGCGAAAACGAAATCCTATTCTACTTGGTCCCAGATGGACCTTCCCAAGATTCGGCATCCTTGATCCCATAGAATAGGTTTCCCAGCTCGCGAAATCCTAGCAGCAGGTACGCTCTAGACAGATGTCCACCTTCAATCCCCTCAGCTTTCTGACAGTCTTCAACCCTCTTGATGATCTTACCTTCCAGCTAGACTATGCCTCGCTCCAAGTATTCCATCTTCTTGTTGGAACGGACTGCCATATCTTTCCATTCTTCGATCAATCTCTTGTTGGTTTCATGTATCTCACGGTGCTCACTTTCACACTCATGAACCCTTTTGCGTAGCCGATTGTACTTAACCTGAGCCTCGGCACTCTCATCTATGATTTTGTGACCTCGGTCGGTCCCCGTCCTGATTAACTCATCCAGGTTGTCTTCTAACCATCCCGGGTAGAAAGGTGCGCAGCCTGCGTGATACCTTTCTGGTTCAATTGTGTTCTTTTCCATTATGATCTTGCAATGCCACATATGTTGGTCTTGGCACTTGTAGGGTGTATCATCATCTTTGAAGTCAGCTCGGAAATGGCTCATCTTGTTGACCCTTGGTACGATTTTCTTTCTGCCTGCTTGTCTTATAACCCGGGGAGGAACATAAGGATATATTCCTCTCAGTCCGATTAGCACCAAGTGTGGTGCATCCCTCGACCTGACGATGAATTCATCTGTTGGAAACCATTCAAACATCCACTGTACATGCTCATCAGTCAGATTATCAAAGAACTCCACCCATTCCTTGGCAGGCTCGGGCTGAGCAAATCTATCGGGAATGTATGTCATTCGCTTGGAGTGGTGGAAGGCGATGTGATAATTCCATGCCCGTCGCGGAAATTCTTGCTGGTACTGACCCTTTTGGAGATGTTCTAAGAGCCATAGTTGTAGTAACAAGTTGCAACCCTCGAAGTGTTTAGCCCCTCTTTGACAACGTTCTAGAGCTCGGTAAATGTCTGCTATGATCATTGGGACAATGCTGAAAGTTTGTCCATCAATTCCCTCCATTAAAGTCTTGGTTACCATAGCTAACCTAGTGTGAACCCTTTCCTTATTTGTTGGAAACACGATTAATCCTAGGAAGCAAACAATGAAGACAAATACCCTACGGTTAATATGTCCCAAAGATGGAATGGCAAATTCGTCGTGGTAGGTACGATATGATTTGTTGTGACCGTACCTTTCATATAAATACTCAAAAGGGATGTATGACTTCATTAATCACTCTAACTCAACATTCTTCTTCAGACCCATCATTTTCAAAAAGCCTTTGCCCGTGCGGTTTTCAGGCACCAATAATCCAGGGGTTTCCCAGACTAACCCAGTTAGTCCTCCAATTTCTTCTAGCAACGGTGTCATCTCAATGTCCCCAAAACGAAAGATGGCTCTTTATCTATCCCATAATAAGGTAGAAGACTTGATCAACATGTTGTTGGGTTGTATGTCCAGGAGATACGGTAAATTACCCAGGTATTTCTTGACAAGTTTCTTGTCACTAGAGTGAAGATCATCCCACCAGTTCGAGAGCTTTGGGTGAATATTTCTAACCATGCCGAATCTAGGGACTTCGTGCCTCATATTTCTGCAAGACAAAAGATAGTTAGGCCCTTGCCTCCACCAGACTCGACTATTTATACACTTATGATTAGCACACAAGCATTTAGTTCTCCAAATAAATGCACAGAATGTGATAATGTCCGTTGGGATTATGAAAACCCGGTGGACTTTGGACAAGGCTTTCTTAAAGGCTATTGTGCGGACAACACATTAACCTAGTTAGG
Organism: Nicotiana undulata; assembly: GCA_005239495.1. Classification (NCBI taxonomy): domain Eukaryota; kingdom Viridiplantae; phylum Streptophyta; class Magnoliopsida; order Solanales; family Solanaceae; genus Nicotiana; species Nicotiana undulata. The sequence continues at coordinate 59,229 of ML267366.1, forward strand.
TTTGACCATGATGCATGTACAGTTTAACAGAGTAAGGTTTCAATGGGGTATTAGACTGGTACCCTTGAGAGGACAACTCAAGGGGGAAGGCACGGAACCGTCGACTGCACCGCTGATCGACTAGTTTTACCGCAAATAAGCCTTTTCGAATTTAGGGGTGATATAAAATAGGAAGGGCGCAACCACTCATCAAGCGTTGCTATAGGATTTGTATTGGCATGAGTGGAGTATGATGTTGAGCATGATATGCAATAAATAAGCAGTAAAGGCACGTAGTCATGTATTTTCACATTGTGAAAGTAGTAAATACAACAGTTATAATTTAAAAAGCGTTTTCAAAGGGAAACATGGAAACATGTCAGATTTGCTTTTGAAAAAGATTAAATACTTGAAAGAAATTAATTGCACATAAAGGGGGAAAGGGAAGGGGTGCAAATATCAATAAAGTAAAGATACGAATTCACAAAGTCGTTTGTTATAGTAAAAGCCTAAAATCCCAAGCAGAGTCGCCATGCTGTCGCGCCCCCCTTTTTCAACTCCTCCTTTTGGATTAGTTGGGGTCTTGACATTATTGGGACAACTCGTTTCCTTTTGGTAAAAGGGGTATGAAAGGAATCGAAGAGTCGCCACCTAATGAATTAAGGTGCTTTAAGTCACCTATTTAGGGTCATTTACAAACATAGAATTGGATAACCAAAGATAGGGTAAGGGCTTGAAATTACTCCAAGGGGAAGGTGTTAGGACCCCTCAGAGTGCACAATTATGGTTCCTGGCCAAACAACTTTGTGAATTTTAAGCAAGTAGAAGATAGGCAATTAAAGTTTAAACAAGTAAAGAATTTTGAAAGATTCACAGTCTAAGCACACATGCGTAACAAAGTTCTTTTTGTGTAAGTACACAAAAGTTTTTTTAAAAGATTTAATGTTTAAGTACACAGGGGTAACAAAGGTTTTGGAGAGACTTGATGTCTAAAGAGAATTTTTGAAAGAATTATAATCTAAACACATATATAAAGGATAGGGAAAGTCCTAGGTTATTTATCCTATATGATCACATCAGTACAATACCCGGTAATCACTCCTCAGAGAGGGGCTACACGTGGTATTAACGCACCAGTAATCATATCCATATCTACCCTTCCCACCCCTTAGCGGTTATTAAGCGAGTATTATTTGACGACTTCTATGCGTGATGTTACTCGTCCCTTCTTAATGGCCCTGGAGGAATTTAGGACCTCTACCTATAGGCAATTCTAGACAGACCCTTAGGTTTAAAGGAGAAAATACTAAGGCGACAAGCAAAACACATAGGACTTCAGCAAATAAAGAGCGAGAAAGAGAACGTAAGAGGCTCAGCTTTACCTCCACAGATAATGCATGTAAACAGCACGACTCAAACACAAATAAGGGTAGTTTTGTTAAATAGGATCCTAATACATGATATCTAGGTGGGTATCAGAACATGAGAAAGATAAGGATTTGTTTTTATAAACTCAGCAGCAGCCCTAATCAGTTTGCATATTGGTTTTTAGACATGTTAAGCATTAAGCAACATGCATAAAGAGATAGGTTTCCTGTTTAAATAATTTAATCACCTAAGGCTTGCCTAGGCGTGGGACAGTGTATGATAGTTACCAGAATTAAGAAAACTATTGTAAAATGTGTTACCTAAACATGTTGTTGCAAATAGACAGGATTATTGCCAGTTGTTTTAGAGATAGAGTAAGACTGTTTTATGCCTCTTTTCATGCACCAGCAGTTAAACTAGGTGTAATTAGGCGAGTGTGAATGCAATCCTAAAACATGATATCTAATGCACGAAGGGATGCAGAATGGTGCATATGTAGAATCACTGAAGCATGATCTCTAAATGGTTTCAGGATATGCAAGGTGCAAGGTGACAGTTTACATAGAGCAGGATTTCTACATACTCAAAATTACAGCATTATTAGACAGGGTCTGTCACGACCCAAATTTACCCTCCGAACGGTCCCATGACGGCACCTAGTCTCTACGACTAGGTAAGCCTAAATTGTAGAAGAACAAGACAAATAATAACAAAATAGTAAATATTAAGTAATACTATAAAACTTAGCTGCTCCGCATGTACAACTTTTACTTTCCCAAAACTCGGAATGTCACCAAGTCATAAGCTTTATACATCTATAGCTCTATACAATCGAGATAAAGAAAATATGTGTATGTCTATCTCCTATGCCTATAGTAGAGTAGATGGGGACACGTGAGATTCTGCGGACGCGACAGAATTACCTCGCAGTCTCCTGAGCAAGTGAGTACTCCTAGACAAAACGTTGTATACCGGTACCTGGATATGCACATGGGGAAAACATGCGCATGAAAGGGCGTGAGTACTCCACATTCGGAACTCCGTAAGTGCCAAGCCTAACCCCAGTCAAGTAGTGATGAGGTCAGGTTAAGGCTCTACTGAGTTTGAAAATAAGACAGTTAAGTTTGAACAGTGACATATAAATAGCTAAAATAAGCAGAATTTAAAGGAAAGCTGAAAGAAATAATAAAGAAAATCCCTCGGCTCAGCACAACATATATCTCAACAGCAAATATGCAATGCAGTACAGAGGGAAATCTCCTCGATCTCGGTCCGTAGTCCCAATTTAACTATGAGATGCAGAATCCTATCGGATACGGCTTAATTAAACAATTCAAGAAAACAATAGGAGAGAATAAGGTAAAATTACCTAAGCATGGGGAAAATAGTAGCAAGTACCAGGAATTCAAGTGATAACAGGTAGGCATGCTCATTCCTATGCTAACTAATCTGTTATAACATGAAGTAGTAATATAGGAATGAAATGAGTTATGTCACGGAAGGAAAAGCGGGAATTTAGAAACCATGACCCGTGTACGCACTTGTCACCTCACGTACATGGCATCCACATACTAAAGTCAGCATAAAATGCCTAAGGGAAATCCCCAACACAGAGTTAGGCAAGCCACTTACCTTGACTGTGTTAATCAACTCAATACCACGCTCTTGCCACGAGTATCCGACACCAGGTGGCCCAAATCTATTCAATTCGATTTCATAATGTAAATATCACTTCAAGGGAACAAAATAGCTAATTAATTCGATGCTAATATGCAAAATTAGGAAATTCGCCCAAAAAGTCCCCCGAGCCCACGTCCTGGAATCGGGTAAAAATTATATTTTCCGGACACTCGTTCACTCACGAGTCTAACCATATAAGAATCTCTCAAATCGAAGGTCAAACACCCAATCAAAACTCAATAATTTGGTCTATGAAGTGCTTCCCATTTTCTACCCACAAATTTTGAAATTTAAGGTTGAATTTAAGATTGGAATCATGGAATTTGATCTAAATAGGTTAGAAATCACTTACCCAAATCACCCAGGTGCAAAGGTCCTCAAATATCGCCTCTCCCGAGCTCTCAAAATCTAAAATGGTGAAAATAACATAAACCAAAAATTCCTGTTTGAACACCCGAAACACACCCGAGGCCCCCAGGACCTCAACCAAAACCACCAACTGACCCTAATACCTCATTCAAATTTGGTCGAGCCTTAAAAACACGTCTTATAACATCAAAATCATCAAATATGCATAGATTCAAGTCTAAGAACTTATGAAATTTCTAGAATTCACATCAGATGCTGAAACACGTCTAAACTCATCCGAATGACCTCAAATTTTGCACACAGGTCATAAATGACATTACGGACCTGCTGTCACTTTCGGAATTAAATTTCGAGTCCGATATCAAAATCTCACCTATCGGCCGAAATCGCCAAAATTCCAACTTTAGCCAATTCAAGACTAAATCTGCAACCGACCTCAAAAACACATTCCGAACACACTCCTAACTCCGAAATCACCCAACAGAGCTAACAGAGTCGACGAAATTCCATTCTGGATCCGTCTTCACACAGTTCTAGCTACGGCCTGATTTCAAAAGCAAAAATGCACATTTAAGGACTTAGTGTCCAAAATCACTCTGGATTTCACCACTCAACACTCCGACAAGTTTCAATAACATAAACAGACATGGGAGAAGTAGTTATTAGGGGATCGCGGCGCTAACTCTCCAAACGACCGACCGGGTCGTTATATTCTCCCCCTTTTAAGAAAATCGTTCGTCCTCGAACGAGTATAGAAACATACCTGAAGCTGTGAAAAGATGAGAGTACTGACTCCGCATATACTGCTTGGTCTCCCAAGTTGCCTCCTCGACCGGATGACCACTCCACTGAACCTTGACTGAGGCAATATCTTTCGATTTGAGCTTCCTGACCTTCCTGTCTAATATAGCCACAGGCTCCTCAACATATGATAGATTCTTGTCCAACTGGACTGAGCTGAAATCCAAAACATGAGTCGGATCACCGTGATACTTCCGGAGCATGGAAATGTGGAATACCGGATGAACTCCTGCTAGGTTAGGAGGCAAGTCCAACTCATAGGCCACCTCCCCAACCCGCTGCAATACCTCAAAAAGGCCAATGAACCTCGGACTCAGCTTACCCTTCTTCCCGAATCTCATGACGCCCTTTATAGGCGATACCCGAAGCAAAACCCGATCACCAGTCATAAATGCCACGTCACGAACCTTCCGGTCCGTATAACTCTTCTACCTGGACTGAGCTGTGTGAAGTCTCTCTTGGATCACCTTGACCTTGTCCAGGGCATCCTGAACCAAGTTTGTACCCAACAATCGGACCTCGCCCGGCTCAAACCATCCTACTGGAGACCTGCACCGCCTACCATACAAAGCATCATACGGCGCCATCTGAATGTTGTATTGGTAGCTGTTATTATAAGCAAACTCTGCAAGAGGCAAGTATCGATCCCATAACCCTCCAAAATCCATCACACAGGCACAGAGCATATCCTCGAGAATCTGAATCGTGCGCTCGGATTGTTCGTCCGTCTGAGGGTGAAATATTGTGCTGAGATCTATCTGGGTACCCAACTCACTATGAAAAGCTCTCCAGAAGTGTGAGGTGAACTGAGGACCTCGATCTGATATAATGGACACCGGTACACCGTGTAACCGGACTATCTCCCGAATGTAGATCTAGGCCAATCTCTCAGAAGAATATGTAGTCAACACTGGAATGAAATGGGCTGATTTGGTCAGCCGGTCCACAATCACCCAAATAGCATCATGCTTCCCCAAGGTCCGAGGAAGTCCAACCACAAAATCCATGGTGATCCGCTCCCGCTTCCACTCTGGAAGCTTAATCTGCTGAAGTAATCCTCCCAGTCTTTGATGCTCACATTTGACCTGCTGACAATTGAGATACTTGGCTACAAACTCCACTATATCCTTCTTCATCCTTCGCCACCAATAGTGCTGTCTCAGATCCTGGTACATCTTCGCGGTACCCGGATGAATGGAATATCGCGAGCTATGGGCCTCCTCAAGAATCAACTCCCTAAGCCCATCTACGTTGGGCACACAAATACGGCCATGCATCCTCATCACACCATCATCACCTATGGTCACATCCCTGGCATCACCCTGCCGAACTCTATCCTGAAGAGCCCGAAGGTTGGGATCATCATATTGCCGCTCCCGAATGCGGTCATAAAGAGAAGATCGAGAAATAACACAAGCAAATACCCGGCGAGGCTCAGAAAGATCCAGTCTCACGAACTGACCGGATAAGGACTGAACATCCAAGGCTAAGGATCTCTCAACTGCACGAAGATATGCCAAACTACCCAAACTCTCCGCCCGGTGACTCAAGGCATCGGCCACCACATTGGCCTTCCCCGGGTGGTATAATGTAGCGATGTCATAATCCTTGAGTAGCTCCAATTACCTATGCTGGCGCAAATTCAGATCCTTCTGCCTGAATATGTGCTGCAAACTCTGATGATCCATGAATATCTCACAGGGAACACCATATAAATAATGATGCCATATCTTCAGGGCGTGAACAATCGCTTCCAACTCGAGATCATGCACAGGGTAGTTCTTCTTGTGCACCTTCAACTGTCTGGACGCGTAGGCAATCACCTTATCGTCCTGCATCAACACTGCTCCTAGGCCAATCCTCGAAGCATCACAATAGACTGTATAGGACCCTGAACCTGTGGGTAATACTAACACTGGAGCTGTAGTCAGAGTTGTCTTGAGCTTTTGAAAGCTCTCCTCACACTCCTCAGTCCATATAAAAGGTGAACCCTTCTGGGTTAGTCTGGTCATGGGCGTTGAAATGGATGAAAATCCTTCCACAAAAAGGCGATAATACCCAGCCAAACCGAGGAAACTGCAGATCTCGGTAGCTGAAGACGGTCTAGGCCAACTCTGCACTACCTGTACCTTCTTCGGGTCTACCTTGATCCCATCCGAAGATACCACATGGCCTAAGAATGCCACAGAATCAAGCAAAAATTCACACTTAGAAAATTTGGCATACAACTTCTTCTCTCTCAATGCCTGAAGAACGGTCCCCAAATGCTGCTCATGGTCCTCCTGGGACCGAGAATATACCATAATGTCATCAATGAACACGATGATGAAAGTATCAAGATATGGCCGAAATACGTTGTACATCAGGTGCATGAAGGATGTTGGGGCGTTGGTCAGCCCAAATCACATAACAAGGAACTCATAGTGGCCATATCTAGTCCTGAAGGCAGTCTTCGGGATATCCGGCTCCCGAATCTTCAATTGATGATAACCCGAACGAAGATCAATCTTGGAGAACACCCTAGCACCATGTAACTGGTCAAATAAATCATCAATGCGGGGCAATGGGTACCTGTTCTTCACTGTCACCTTATTCAGTTGTCGGTAGTCAATGCACATACGCATTGAACCATCCTTTTTCTTCACAAATAACACCGCAACACCCCAAGTACACTGGGCCTGATGAAACCTTTGTCAAGCAATTCATGTAACTACTCCTTCAACTCCTTTAACTCGGGAGGAGCCATGCGATAGGGAGGAATGGAAATCGGCTGAGTGCCCGGCAACAAGTCAATGCCAAAATCAATGTCTCTATCGGGCGGCATACTCGGAAGATCAGTTGGAAAAGCATCAGGATAGTCCCTAACAATGAAGACAGACTCAATTGTAGGGGTCTCAGCACTGACATCTCTCACATAAGCCAAAAACGCATCACATCCTTTTTCAACCATCCGCTGAGCCTTAAGAAAAGAAATGACTCGGCGGGGAGTGTACTCTAAGGAACCTCTCCACTCTAACCTCGGTAATCCTAGCATAGCCAGCGTCACGGTCTTGGCGTGACAATCAAGAATAGCATAGTAAGGAGACAACCAGTCCATACCCAATATAACGTCAAAATCTACCATACTGAGTAATAATAAATCAGCTCTTGTCTCAAAACCACTGATAACTATCAAACACGACCGATATACACGGTCCACAAAAGGAGAATCTCCCACAGGAGTAGAAACATAAATGGGGGAACTCAAAGAATCCCGAGATATCCCCAGATGTGAAGCAAAATAAGAAGACACATACGAATATATAGAGCCTGGGTCAATAATACCGATGCATCCCTATGACAAACAAGAACAATACCTGTAATGACTGAATCTGAAGCAATGGCCTCTGAACGGGCTGGAAGGGCATAGTACCTGGCCTGGCCTCCCCCTCTAGGGCGACCTCGACCTCCCCGACCTCCACCTCGAGCTGCCTGAGATGGTGGGGTAGCAGCTGGGGCTAGAAGAATAGCTGGAGGGCCTGGTGGAAGGCGTGGAACCTAATAAGTCTGAGGTGGTGCACCTCTCCTAGATCTGGGGCAATCCCTGATCACATGACGAGGGTCACCACACTCAAAACAACCCCTCGGAGGGCGTGGCGGCTAATGCTGACTCTAAACTGGCCTGCTGGACTAGCCGGTGATAACACCTCGAGCAGGAGGCACCTGAGACACAGGTGGTGCATAATAAGGCTCCTGAGGTCTAGAAGGAGCTGGAATACCACTGGCTGCTAGAAGAGCTGAATGAACAGGGCGACTCACAAAACCCCTACCATAGCGTGCTGCTGGTGCACGGGCTCCTAAAAAATGACCAGTCTCTCGAGACCTCTTGGCCTCTCTCTCCTCCCTGTCCCGGGGTAACATGGTCTCAATCCTCCGGGCAATGCTCATGGCCTGCTGATAAGGGATATCTATCTCTAGCTCTCTGGCCATGCTAGTCCGAATACTGGGGTGGAGCCCCTCAATAAATTGCCGAACCCTCTCTCTGACAGTGACAACCAAAGTTGGTGCATGGTGAGCCAAATCGCTGTAACGGACTGCATACTCTGACACAGTCATGGTACCCTGGCGTAGCTGCTCTAACTCTGCACGCCAAGCGTCCCTGAGGCTCTGAGGGACAAACTCAAGCAAGAACATCTTTGAGAACTGAGCCCAAGTAAGTGAAGTTGCCTCGTCCGGACTATTAAGCTCAAAAGCACGCCACCACTGATAAGGTTCTCCCCTCAGCTGGAAAGTAGTGAAAGAAACCCCACTCATCTCCACAATACCCATAGTGCGGAGAATGCGATGACACCCCTCAAGTAAACCCAAGGCGTCATCTGAAGCTATTCCGCTGAACTCAGGTGGGTGGTACTTCTTGTACCTCTCAAGTCGGAGCTACTCCGCCTAAGGAATAGAGATCCTAGTCTCATGTTGAGTTGGAGATGCTATGGACATAGGAATATACTCTGGAACCTGCCCAATATGAACCCTCTGCTCAAGAGTACGGGCTGTGGGATTCTGTGTCCCTCCCGCGGCCTGGGATGTAGAGGGGGCTATCGGAAGTAATCCCGCCTGAGATAGAGTACTGAAGGCACTCAAAACTGAGCCAACGTCTCCTGGATGGCTGGAGTAATAGTAGGGATCTTCTGTGCCCCTCCATCTGTGGCTGCTGGGGGATCCTCTGCCTCTGCTCTTGCCAGTTCTCAGGCTGCACCGCGTGCTCGACCTCTACCCCGGCCCCTGCCTCTGACAACTCTGGTTGGGGGCTCGGTGCCTGTTCATCAGTACATCCGGTACGAGTATAAACCATCTGTAAGCAAGAATAGAATAAAGTTTAAGAATTTTGATGACAGTAACTAGCACGATACGGAATTCCAAAGAATATGATTGTTCTTAACAGTTACATAACCTCTCGAAGATAGATACGGACGCCTCCGCACCGATTCGCGAGACTCTAATGAAGCGCTTGTGACTTATGACTCCTATGAACCTAAACGCTCTGATACTAACTTGTCACGACCCGAATTTACCCTCTGAACGGTCCCGTGACGGCACCTAGTCTCTACGACTAGGTAAGCCTAAATTGCGGAAGAACAAGACAAATAATAACAAATCAGTAATGATGAAGTAATACTATAAAACTTAGCCGCTCGGCATGCACAACTTTTACTTTCCCAAAACCCGGAATGTCACCAAGTCACAGGCTTTATACATATATAGATCTATACAATCGAGATAAAGAAAATGTGTGTATGTCTATCTCCTATGCCTATAGTAGAGTAGATGGGGACACGTGAGATTCTACGGACGCGGCAGAATTACCTCGCATTCTCCTGAGCAAGTGTTGTAGTACTCCTAGCCAAAATGTTGTATACCGGTACTTGGATCTGCACATGGGGAACATGCGCAGGAAAGGACGTGAGTACTCCACATTCGGTACTCCGAAAGTGCCAAGCCTAACCCCAGTCAAGTAGTGACGAGGTCAGGTTAAGGCTCTACTGAGTTTGAAAATAAGACAGTTAAGTTTGAACAGTGACATATAAATAGCTAAAATAAGCAGAATTTAAAGCAAAGCTGAAAGAAATAATAAAGAAAAGTCCTCGGCTCAACACAGCATATATCTCAACAGCAAATATGCAATGCAGTACAGGGGGAAAGCTCCCGGATCTCAGTCCGTAGTCCCAATTTAAATATGAGATGCAGAATCCTATCGGATACGGCTTAATTAAATAATTGAAGAAAACAATAGGCAAGAATAAGGTAAAATTACCTAAGTATGGGGCAAATAGTAGCAAGTACGGGGAATTCAAGTGATAACAGGTAGGCATGCTCATTCCTATGCTAACTAATCAGTTATAACATGAAGCAGTAATATAGGAATGAAATGAGTTATGTCATGGAAGGAAAAGAGGGAATTTAGCAACCATGACCCGTGTACGCACTCGTCACCTCACGTACACGACGTCCACATAGTAAAATCAGTACAAAAATGCCTAAGGGAAATCCCCAACATAGAGTTAGGCAAGCCACTTACCTTGACGGCGTTAATCAACTCAATACCATGCTCTTGCCACGAGTATCCGACACCAGGTTGCCCAAATCTATTCAATTCGATTGCATAATGTAAATATCACTTCAAGGGAACAAAATAGCTAATTAATTCGAAGCTAATATGCAAAATTAGGAAATTCGCCCAAAAAGTCCCCTAGGCCCACGTCTCGAAATCGGGTAAAAATTATATTTTCCGGACACTCGTTCACTCACGAGTTTAACCATATAAGAATCTCTCAAATCGGAGGTCAAACACCCAATCAAAACTCAATAATTTGGTCTATGAAGTTCTTCCCATTTTTCCCATTTTCTACCCACAAATTTCGAAATTTAAGATTGGAATCATGGAATTTGATCTAAATAGGTTAGAAATCACTTACCCAAATCACCCAGGTGCAAAAGTCCTCAAAAATCGCCTCTCCCAAGCTCTCAAAATCAAAAATGGTGAAAATAACATAAATCCTCGGAATTGGGTTTTTAAAAGACTGCCCAGATGTTTGCCTTACGTGATCGCGTACAATGAGTCGCGATCGCGGAGAGTTAAGGGACATGCGCCTGGAATTTGTGCTATGCGATCGTGGAACCATGATTGTGATCACGAACCTTGCAAACCCATACATGTGCAATCGCGTCCAAGCTCATGCGACCGCGAAGAGTACAGGTCCTTACCTCCAGCTGTCTAAGGGGCTTCAGTGCGATCGCGGAGGCTTAACAGCTTTAGCTATGCGATCGCGGACCTCTTCTTGCGATCGCACAGAACAATCGCAGACCTTCCCAGATTTACCTTACGCGATCGCGGAGTATCCCATGCGATCGCGGAGAACAAAACACTATTGTTGACAAACCAGAAAAACCAGCTAAGTCTATAAGGCCAAAAATGCCCGTTTGAACACCGAAAACATACCCGAGGCCCCCGGGACCTCAACCAAAACCACCAACTGACCATAATACCTCATTCAAACTTGGTCGAGCCTTAAAAACACGTCTCATAACATCAAAATCATCAAATATGCATAGATTCAAGCCTAAGAACTTATGAAATTTCTAGAATTCACATTCGATGTCGAAACACGTCTAAACTCATCCGAATGACCTAAAATTTTGTACACAGGTCATAAATGACATTATGGACCTTCTGTGCTTTCAGAATTCCATTCTGAGTCCGATATCAAAATCTCACCTATCAGTCGAAATCGCCGAAATTCCAACTTTAGCCAATTCAAGCCTAAATCTACAAACGACCTCGAAAACACATTACGAACACACTCCCAACCCCGAAATCACCCAACGGAGCTAATAGAGTCAACGAAATTCCATTCCGGATCCGTCTTCACACAGTTCTAGCTACGGCCTGATTTCAAAAGCAAAAATTCACATTTAAGGACTAAGTGTCCAAAATCACTCCGGATTTCACCACTCAATGCTTCGAAAAGTTTCAATAACATAAATATACATGGGAGAAGCAAGTATTAGGGGATCGGGGTGCTAACACTCAAAACGACCGACCGGATCGTTACAGGGTCATATGGGTGATAGTTTGCATTAATGTGTTTACCTTAGCACAGGATTTTTAAGTGATAACAGCATGGTTATAGCATTGTGAGACATAATTGCATGAGTAACGGTTTATATTAGCATGTTTATCCTAGGACATGACTTCTAAGTGATATAAGCATGGTATCTAATGATATGATTTGCCCATATTGGTCCTAAGCATGAGTTCTATTGCGCAAATAGGAAACGTAAATCTAAAAGCATGGTTTCTACCCTTTGGCATGCATAGTTACCCTTCCGCTTTTCACTATACATCCCCAATGTTGTTTACAGTAAACTATTACAGACCATTGCATGAATTAGATAAGTGAATAAAAAATAAGAAGTTACACTATAGGGATCCTACCAATAGGCCCAAATCTCCAGAATTCTCAATGCCAAATAGTGTTCCACAGCCTTTCACATAATCCGGGTGTGTCAGAGTTCCGTAAGGACCTCAAGGGATCCCGGGCAGTGCTCACACCCAGATTTTCCATAACCATAATTGAGTAAGTGCAGTATGGAGGGGCCAACTCTAATGCATCAGAGTTCAGAGGGATCTCATAAGGATCCCAAAGCAGTCACACATTAGAGGGGCAGAACTTTAGGGTCTAAGAGTAGAGTGAGAGTGCTTGACATAGTTTTGAAAAGATTGAGTAGGAAAATAGTTTTTTTGAAATAAGACTTGTTTGAAATAAGTTTTGTAGAAAAATAGAAGAGTTTAATGAATGAAAATAGTTTGAAAAGGGGTAGGGCAACAACACAAACAACATACCGAAAACAATACACATAGAACAAGAAACAAGAACTATGACAAGTTCAGCAATCACAAGCAGGGAGATGAGGGATTGGGGACAAGTATGAAGCACATATGGGTAGGAACACAGTAGGCAGAGTTATATATAAGCTCAGAATCAAATAGATCCTAAGGGGTTTCAGGTACATCATGTATTTCAGGACTACAGAGAAACCAAATAGCATATAGCACAGATTGTTGTATGCCAGGAATCAAAGAAAACATAAGTGAAGCAGAATCACATTGAGGTATGCAAAAAGGGGAATAATACTTTATGAACATGCTGAGTCTAAGGAAGGAGTACATTGAGAATCAAACTAATAAAGCAGTAAAGTAGACATGTTAATTGCAGGTTGAACAGCAAAACTGTAAGTAAAAACATATTGTTTTTTTTTAAAAACTTAAACTGAAATTAGGACATACCAGATAGGAGATAGAAAACACAGAATGAAGATAAAGGGATTAGAACAATCAGCCTTGGCTTGTAGCCGGCTGATAATAAGAAGTAACCAGAAGGAGAGCAGAGGAGAGTATTTGTGTGTAAGAGAGAGTTTTGAACAGTGTTGTTCGTGTTGTGCTAATGAAAGAGCAGGGTATATATAGCTTTGAAATAGGCAGAAAATAAGGTAACAAATAATAGTTCAGCAGTAACTATTGAAGTAGACATCAATTAGAATCAAACTAATGTTAAGACTCCCTTTAATTAAAGAGTCTTACTCAAACGGTAATAAGCAGTAGCAAATAAGGAAAGGGAATCATGTAAAAGCTGATTTTAACACAAATAGCAGCCTAAGTATAGTATAGGTATATATTATGTAAATAAGTCCAAGTTCAGAGTTCTATTTAAGAAAAATATATGTGAATTAATTTGACAGCAAAATCATTCATAGAAATAAGGCAAGAAATAATTTATATTTTGGAAATCAGTAAGCAAACCCTCGAGTGAGGTTTGAATTACAGAAAATCGGCATCAATCAGGGAAATATCAAACATTAGCGGGATAGGTATGATTCAAACAAAGAGAAACAGGAAAATCAGCATGTCTTAATTAAGAGAATACTCAAAACAATCAATAGAGATCATTATGCAAAATTAGTGAAGTATCAATCATAAATATTCAAAGATTCAAAGTAGGAATAATACTGATTCAGGAGACCAAGCATAATAACACTTAGTAAGCAAAACTCAGAACCCTTAAGAGTCAAACATAGGGTAAAATCACATAAATCAAGGGATACACATAGAACATAACCCAAATTAACAGAGTAGACATGATATAGGCAAAAAAGATGAAGAGTCAGAAACCCTAATAGGCTAAACAGGGTAAAATCACAAGAAACTTAGGATGCTCGTTAGAATCAGGCACGTATACAGATTGAACAAACGTGTTATCAAAGACACACTTAGAATTTAGGATTAAAACCTAGAACTTAGGGTTTTAGCAAAATAAATCAGACCAAAAGGGGAAAAGCTCAAACAGTGTTTAAAATGATGAAAATCATAAGATAATGCTAAAAATTAGAAATAAAAGTTCTTTTAAAAAGGGGTTTTAGAACCCTAGTTTGAAGATGCAGAATCGTTTTAGGGAAAACGGAAAGTCTTTAAGGAAAACATGAAAATAACTCATAATACGTCCAGATCTATTACAGATCTTAGAAAATCGAGAGTTTAGTAGTTAGGTTTTCAAAGAGAGAACCCAGAGAGAGGGAGAATCAACTCAAAAATCACCGGTTTTAACCGAAAATGGTAAGATCTTACTCAGACGGTCATGGATGGCCGGAGTATGGCATGAGAGATCATGGGAGGTGAGTGAACCGCCTTTGGTGAAATTCATGCTTAAAAAAATAAATTAAAATGATTACTTAGCATTTAAAAATACAAATGGCTAATTACTGGATAAAAATAGTATAAAATCATATGATTAGGTTATAATTGCAAAGTTATTGCAATTATAGCCAAAAGGTGCCAATTTGGCTAATTATGAAATAATTTGGTCTTAATAGGACCAAAAATATAACATTAAATCAAAAAGTGCTTTTGAAATCATTTGTAATTATTTATTGGAAATGAAATGCCGGATAAATTAAGAATAAATTAATAAAAATATAGGAAAATTATGGAAAAATACCAATTGCTATTGATACATGATTTGGAGGCTATATATGCAATTTAAAAATATTTTGAGAAAAAATTGGGCATCAACACCATATACCAAAGAGAACGGGGTCTCCCCTGTGCTTGACTTCGAAGTTGTTCGGTATGCCCATAGCACCTCGGGCAGCACTTCTCTCCATTTCCCCTTCGCATTTTCTAACCTCTTCTTTAAGTTTTGAATGATAGTTTTGTTCGTGGACTCGGCCTGACAATTTTCAGTTGGGTGGTAAGGCGTTGATAGGATCCTTTTGATTTTATGATCCTCGAGGAACTTCGTCACCTTGATGCCGATGAAGTGCTTCCCATTATCACGCGTAATCTCGGAGGTGATCCCGAATCGGCATATGATGTGATTCCATATGAATTCGATGACTTCTTTTTCTCTTACCTTGTTTAAGGCATGCGCTTCTACCCATTTCGAGAAGTAGTCAGTCATAAATAAGATAAATCTAGCTTTACCTAGCGCCGTTGGTAGGGGACCGATGATGTCCATCCCTCATTTCATGAATGGCCATGGGGACAGAACTGAGTGAGTTGTTCACCAGGTTGATGAATCATTGGTGCAAATATGACCAATCATATATGCCATTTATAATTTTGTCCCACAGAATTCTCTTAGGACCCTTTTTAACAAAAGAATTAATTAACTCAAAAAAATTTAAAGAAGAATAAATGGGTTTATATAAAAAGGATGCTATAAATATTCCGAAATAAGCTATACTGACTGAAAGAAATGCATCCTTTAAAAATTTATTCCAATCCATCGAATTATTCGACTTTTGATGCAAAAGATTAATAGATGGAGCTAACCATTTCGATAATATATCCAAATTCCCTCCCTCTTGGTTGAAAGGAATTCCTAGAGATCCAACAAACAAAGTAAAGAGTCCTAATACAAATATTGGGAATAGCATAGTATTGTCCGATTCATAAGGATAGGAATAAACCGCTTTATGCTCAAAATGAGCAATAGTCATAAAAGGTCGTGTCATCTTTCTTCCATTTTTATCAATTGGATATTTAGTTTTTGAAAAAACATAAGTACTTTCATTATTATTCATAGTTAATAAACAAGAGTTTTTCTTAACTCCGTTTTTACCCCATAGAGATATTGAATAAAAGGGGGTTCTTTGTTTACCACCATAATTTTTCTCATCTTCGAACAAATTCCTTGGTGTCCTTCTCCATGCTATCCCAGTAGTAACCTGCTCTGATCACTTTCCGAACTAGAGAATCGGCACCAGAGTGATTTCCACAAGTGACTTCGTGGATTTCTCGTAGCACATAGTCGGTGTCCCCCGGTCCCAGGCATATTGCTAGTGGCCCGTCGAAGGTCCTTCTGTACAATGTTTCATTCTCATCGAGTGAAAATTGAGTTGCTTTAGCTCGAAGGGCCCTCGATTCTTTTTGGTCTGAGGAGATCTTCCCGTGTCTCAAGTAATCAATGTACTTGTTCCTCCAATCCCATGTTAGACTTGTTGAGTTGATTTCAGCATGGCCTTCTTCGATCACCGATTTTGATAGTTGTACGATGGTCCCCGGGATTACGTCATCTTCTTCGATAGACAAACCCAAATTTGTGAGTGCATCAGCCTCGTTGTTCTGTTCCCGAGGTATGTGAACTAGAGTCCACTCTTTAAAGCGATGTAATGTCACTTGAATCTTGTCTAAGTATCTTTGCATCCTATCTTCTCGAACCTCGAAGCTTCCATTCACTTGGTTTACGACTAGAAGAGAGTCACATTTTGCTTCGATGACCTTTGCTCCAAGGCCTTTGGCTAGTTCGAGACGTGCAATCATGGCTTCATACTCGGCCTCATTGTTAGTAAACTTTGAAGTTTTTATAGATTGTCTAATTATGCCGCCCGTAGGCGGTTTTAAGACTATACCGAGCTCGGACGCTTTCACATTCGAGGCACCGTCTGTGAAGAGGATCCATACCCTCAATGATGTGCCCGATTTTAGTAGAAGTTCCTTCTCTACTTAGGGCACATGGGTAGGCGTGAAATCGGCCACAAAGTCTGCCAAATTTTGAGACTTGATGGTTGTTCGAGTTTGATACTCGATATCATACCCTCCGAGTTCGATGGCCCATTTGGACAATCGGCCTAATAGTTCGGGCTTATGCAAAATATTTCAAAAGGGATACGTAGTTAACAAACATATAGGGTGGCATTGAAAATAAGGTCTCAATTTCCTAGATGCACTTACCAATGCAAGAGCTAGTTTTTCTAAATGCGGATACCTGGTTTCAGCATCTCCTAGGGTTCGACTTACGTAATAGACAGGGAATTGCGTACCTTGTTCCTCTCAAACCAACACACCACTTACTGCCACCTCGGATACGGTCAAATATAAGTATAGTGTTTCGTCCTCCTTTGGGGTATGGAGGGCTTGAGAGATACCGCTTTAATTCTTCCAAGGCATGTTAGCATTCCGGAGTCCACTCAAAGTTGTTTTTCTTCTTGAGTAGGGAGAAAAAGTGATGACTCCGATCTGATGATCTCGCGATGAATCGGCCTAAGGGTGCTATCCGCCCGGTCAACCATTGTACGGCCTTCACATTGTTCACCACTGTGATTTCTTTGATGGCCTTGATTTTGTGGGGGTTGATCTCGATCCCCTTGTTCGACACCACGAAGCCCAAAAATTTGCCCAAACCGACTCCGAAGGCACATTTCTCGGGGTTGAGTTTCATGTTGTACCTTCTAAGGATATCAAATGTTTCCTGCAAATGAGTCAAATGGTCCTCTGCACGCAAGGACTTAGCTAGCATGTCATCAATGTAAACTTCCATAGACTTGCCTATTTTATGTTCGAACATCTTATTGACTAGGCGTTGATATGTGGCTCCCGTAGCCCGAAGGGCATTACATTATAACAATATGTACCATACTCCGTGATGAACAAATTCTTTTCCTGGTCCTCTAGGTTCATTTGAATTTGAATGTATTCGGATTAGGCATCGAGAAAAGTAAGGATCTCGTGGCCGGCCGTGGAATCGATCAAGCGATCGATGTTGGGCAATGGGAATGAGTCTTTAGGGCATGCTTTATCCAGGTCTTTGTAATCTACACACATTCTTAATTTATTTCCTTTTTTGGGGACTACTACTACATTAGCTAACCATTCGGGGTATATCACCTCCCTAATGGATCCTATTTTGAGAAGTTTAGTTACCTCGTCTTTTATGAATGCATGCTTTACCTCGGACTGAGGCCTCTTTTTTTGCTTCACCGATTTGAACCCGGGGTCGACACTTAGTCAATGGGTGGTTATTTCCGGCGGGATCCCTGTCATGTATAAATGGGACCAAGCGAAGCAATCAATGTTATTAATAAGAAATTGTATATATTTTTCCTGAGTTCGGGGGTTAATCCCGTTCCCAAGTATACCTTTCGATCTGGAAGATGCTCGATCAAAACGGCCTATTCAAGCTCTTCGACTGGGCGACGAAGGCTCGAGGAGTGAGGGGGTCTTCTTCATCATTTCTCACTCCACTGCTCACCGATCACCTGTCCCTCGGGGATATGCTTGTAGTTTGATTTCTTCGAGGTGGAAGGTGTCGATGTTGGTGCTATGTCGTGCACCGCGAACATCTTCTTTCTTGCATGCTGCTCTCCATACACCATTTTTACACCATCATTTGTTGGGAACTTCACCATTTGATGAAGAGTTGATGGCATTTCCCTCATGCTATGTATCCACGGCCTTCCAAGTAAGGCATTGTACCTCATGTCACCTTCGATGACATGAAACTTCGTATCTTGAATTGTACCGGCCACATTGACTGGGAGGATGATTTCCCCCTCGTTGTCTCACTTACCATGTTGAATCCGTTGAGAACTCGAGAGGCGGGTATGATCTGATCGAGCAGTCCGAGCTGCTCCACCACCCTCGACCTAATTATATTGGCCGAGCTACCTGGATCCACGAGCACACATTTAATTTGAATTTTATTCAAAAAAAATAAATTACCAGTGCGTCATTATGAGGCTGAGACAAGGCCTCGACGTCTTCTTCACTGAACGTAAGAGCATCCTCGGGTATGTAGCTCCGAGTTCGCTTTTCCCTTGTGATGGATACTTTTGTCTGTCTGAACACGGGTCCCTGTGGGACGCCGACTCCTCCAATTATCATGTGAATGATGTGATGGGGTTCTTCTGGTTCGTTCTTCATGTTTGCCTCTCTTTCTCGAAAGTGATTCTTTGCTCGATCGCTGAGGAATTCTCGAAGATGCTCTTCATTGATTAGTCGGGCCACCTCATCTCGAAGCTGTATACAAACCTCGGTCCTATGACCGTGAGTGCCATGGTATTTGCACATTAAGTTGGGGTTCCTTTGGGAAGGATCTGACTGCATGGGCTTTGGCCACCTGGTATCTCTGATCATACCTATGGACGATACGATGTCTGAGGCATCGATGTTGAAGTTGTATTCTGACAATCGGGGTGCCTCCACTGGCCCCGTGTGCCTATCGAACCCAGCTTTGCTCATGAGCCTCCGGAAACCTTGACCTCGATCCATCCTTCGATCGCTTCGAGGTATATTACGCCTCAGGGCATTTCTTCGATCTTCAACATATGGTTGGTATCTTTCATTGTTTGGTCTTAACTCCCTTTGTGAATTCCTTGATTCCTTTTCTAAGAGCCTGCTCGGATATACTGAGCCCGAGGGGTCTCCCAATTGGTCGTCCTCGACCCTGATTTTTTATTGATACTTGTTGTGCACATCCGCCCAAGTTATGGTTGGATACTCGATCAAGTTTTGCTTCAGCTGCTTCGAAGCTATCGAGCTTCGTTCATTCAAGCCCTGAGTGAAGGCTTGCACTGCCCAGTCATCGGACACCGGTGGTAATTCCATTCGTTCCATCTGAAAGAGGGATACGAACTCCCTTAGAACTTTGTTCTCTCTCTGCTTAATTTTGAAGACATCGGACTTCCTTGTAGCGACCTTAATGGCACCAGCATGTGCCTTCACAAAAGAGTCTACCAACATGGCAAACGAATCTATTGAGTCGGGGGGAGATTATGGTACCACATCATGTCCCCCTTGGACAGTGTTTCTCTAAATTGCTTCAACAAAACGGACTCGATTTCGTCGTCCTTTAAGTCATTTCCTTTTATACCATAGGTATAAGTGGTAATATGCTCATTGGGATCTATGGTCCTGTTATACTTTGGGATATCGGGCATTCTGATCTTCTTCGGAATAGGCTTCGGAGTCGTACTAGTGCATAGGTGAAAAATGCTGAGTATAAGTAAGAAATAAATGATAGTCAATCCAGTGTAGTCACGAAACTAGGGACCTCGAGCTCAGTAATATAGGGGGCCTTGAGGATAGTCTTTGGCAGTTAATAATGAACAATAAATGGAAAACAATAAATGAAGAAAAATAAAGTTGTAGAATAATATTGATCATGTTAAACGAGAAAAGCAGAGAATGTTCTATTGCAGTGAATATTCATGTGTTACAAAATGATAGGGATCCCCTTTATATAGGAGGGGAGAATCCTAACGTAGTACATGTCTAATTATGACAAAGAAATATTATTGGTACAGTTGTATAATGGCTTAATACGGACTTGTACTATCTCTTGCAGATCTTATCAGCTCTAACCATGTGTCCTTGGGAATTTCCCGCGTTTCCATGATGTTCATCAATTTTATACTGCCTCGAGGTAGGTCGCGGCGGGACTTCGATATTATTCTTTCGAGGTATGCGCTTCGGGGCCGAGCCTCAGACTCTACTTCGAGCCTCTTGAGATCGGGCTTGGCATGTCATGGGTGTCTCGATATTGGGAGCCCCGGTACCGACCGTATACAACTCCGAAGAAGGATGAAAAACTTTACTTTATTTAGCCGTGTTCGAGGTAGCGGTAAGTGGCGTGTTGGTTCTAGATGAACAAGGTACGCAATTCCCTATTTATTACGTAAGTCGGACCCTGGGGGACGCTGAAACCAGGTACCCACATTTGGAACAATTAGCTCTTGCATTAGTAAGTGCATCTAGGAAATTGAAACCATATTTTCAATGTCATTCTATATGTGTATTAACTACATATCAACTTTGAAATATTTTGCATAAGCCCGAATTATCGGGCCGATTGGCCAATGATCCATCGAGCTTGGGGGTATGATATCGAATACCAACCTCGAACGGCTATCAAGTCTCAAATCGTGGAAAACTTTGTGGCTGACTTCACGCCTGCCCTCGTGCCCGAAGTAGAAAAGGAACTCTTGCTAAAAATGGGCAAATCATCGGGGGTATGGACCCTCTTCACATACAGTGCCTCGAATGTGAAAGGGTCCGGGCTCGGTATAGTTCTAAAATCTCCTACAGGCACAATCATTAGACAATCTATAAAAACTTCAAAATTAACTAACAATGAGGTCGAGTATGAGGGCATGACTGCAGGTCTCGAACAAGCCAAGAGCCTAGGAGTAGAGGTTATCGAGGCCAAATGTCACTCTCTTTGGTAGTGAACCAAGTGAATGGGAGATTCGAGGTTCGAGAGGATAGAATGCAAAGATACTTGGACAAATTCCAAGTGACATTACATCGCTTCAAGAATTGGACACTGGACCACGTGCCCCGAGAACAGAACAGCGAGGCCGATGCTCTTGAAAATTTGGAGTCGTCGGTCGAATAGGATGACTTTGTCCCGGGACTTTTGTCCAATTGTCGAGGTCGGTAGTCGAAGAAGGCCATGCAGAAATAAATTCAACGAGTTTGACGTGGGATTGGAGGAACAAGTACGTCGAATACTTGAAGCACGGGAAGCTTCCCTCGGACCCAAAAGAGTCGAGGGCCTTGCGATCCAAAGCAGCTCGATTCTCACCCGATGAGAATGGAACATTATATAGAAGAACCTTTGACGGACCACTGGCAGTGTGTCTAGGACCAAGGGACACCGATTATGTACTACGAGAAATCCACGAAGGCACTTGTGGGAATCACTCTAGTGCCGATTCCTTGGTTCGAAAGGTGATCAGAGCAGGATATTATTGGGACATAATGGAAAAAGACACAAAGGAGTTCATTCGAAGGTGTGACAAATGCCAAATGTTTGCACCAATGATCCATCAGCCCGGTGAACAACTCTATTTGGTCTTATCCCCATGTCCATTCATGAAATGGGGGACGGACATCGTTGGCCCTCTACCAACGGCACCAGGTAAAGCTAAAAAAAAATTATGACTAACTACTTCTCAAAATGGGTCGAAGCACAGGCCTTCGAGAAAATAAGAGAAAAAGAGGCCATCGACTTCATATGGGACCACATTATATGCCAGTTCGGGATACCCGCCGAGATAGCATGCGACAATGGAAACTAGTTCATCGGCAGCAAAGTGACGAAATTCCTCGAGGACTATAAAATCAAAAGGATTCTATCAACGCCTTATCACCAAAGTGCAAACGGCCAGGCCGAGTCCACAAACAAACCCATCATCAAAACTTGAAGAAAAGGTTGGATGATGCAAAGGGAAAATGGCGAGAAGTATTGCCCGAGGTGTTGTGGGTGTATCGAACAACATCAAAGTCGAGCACAGGGAAAACCCTGTTTTCTTTGGTGTACGGATCCGAAGCATTGATCCTAGTCAAGGTCGGGGAACCGAGCATCAGGTTTCAGCATACCACCTAGGACTCAAACAACGAGGCCATGAACACTTCCTTTGAGCTATTAGATGAAACATGTGAAGCCGCATTAGTTCGAATGGCCGCGCAAAAAACAAAGGACCGAGAGGTACTACAACAGAAGGACGAACCTTCGTTACTTCGGAATCGGGGACTTAGGTCTAAGGAAAGTCACCCTCAATACTCTAGATCCAAATGAAGGCCTAGGCCCTAATTAGGAAGGACCATACCATGTCCTCGGAGTCGTAGGCAAAGGATCATATAAACTCAGCACAATGAAAGGCGAGCAACTACCAAACAATTGGAATATATCATTGCTCAAACGCTATTATTGCTGAGGTATGACCTTCTCCCCTTTTCATTTATATTTCATACTAACTCCTTACAAGTGTTCGATTTGAGATATCGAAGCACCCTTCAGATCGAAGACCCTGGGTTTTAAAGCATGTGTTGCACTTTTTCCCCTTGGATCGGGTTTTATCCCTAATGGCTTTTACCAGAAAGGTTTTTAATGAGGCAACACTTATATGCTACCTAAGGGAAATTCAACAAGTATTCAAGGCT
>ML267369.1:0-15570 GCA_005239495.1 Nicotiana undulata
TCCTAGACTACCCGGACACAAGCCTAATAGTAGCTACGCACGGACTCCTGTCACCTCGTACGTGCATAGCCCCCGAAAATAGTAGCACATAATTAATTAGTTCACCTATAGGGACAATTCCCCCTCACAAAGTTAGAAATGAGACTTACCTCGCTCCGAAATTCCATAACCGGCTTCCAAGCCCTTCCGACGACTCCAATTGATGCACAACACCCCAAAACTATTCAAATAACCGGAAAACCAATAAAAATTCACTCTAATACTTGTAACAATTTAAATTATATAAGTTCCCAACTCCGCTCGAAAAGTTGACCAAAATGCCCTCGGGGCCACGTGCCCGAATTCCGAGAAGATAAATTCTACCCATAGCTTTACTAACTCAAACATACAATTTTCTCTAATTTTCATGCTCAAATTCATGGTAAAAGCCCAAAATTTTAAATTCTAGGTCTTCCCCAAAATCCCAAATTTATACTAATTTTCCATGTCAAAATCCATGTAAGATCACATATTTAACTCAAAAATAGGAAGAAATCACTTACCTAGTGTTGCTTGGTGAATCTCCCTCCTTGAGCTCTCCAAAATCGTCCAAGCCAAATGAAAGAAATGGGCCAAAACTCTTTTTTAAAACAATCTGCCTAGGCTTCATCGAGTTGTACCTTGCGTTGTGTAGGTTGTACATCCTATTATAATTTTCCCCTACCTTCTGTTAAAACGCCTATAACTCCTTGTAGAAATGTCCAAATGCCAAACGGTTTGAATATTTAGACTAGACTCGAAGTTCTTTCATTTGATAGGTTGTACACCATATAACGCTTTATATATTCCGAGATATAAGCTTCCAAAGTTGGCTCCATGCATCAGTAAATTCTGTCGAAACTACTTCACCAGCCATCTTCAATCGATCATAACTTTCTGATCAAATGTACAAATCATTAATGGTTTAACTAGAATGCAAGAGCTACAACCTTTTAATTTTGAAAAATTCAGATTACTTATTGATTTTGATATATATGCCTCCACAATCAGCTCCACGATTCACCAGTTGCTGTCCAAAAGTGCAGCAGAAATTTCTGCAGTTTTATTTTTGTCCGAAATTCATTTTGTTAACCTTCCGAAATCCACCCGAGGCCCTCGGGACCTTAACCAATTACACCAACATGTCCCGAAACATGATACGAACTCTCTCGAGGCCTCAAATCACATCAAACAACGTTGAAATCATGAATCGCACCCAATTCAAGCTTTATGAACTTTAGAAATTGAAACTTCCACATTCGATGCCGAAACCTATCAAATCACGTCCAATTGACCTCAAATTTTGCACAACAGTCACATTCAACATTACGGACCTATTCCAACTTCCAGAATTGGAATCCGGCCCCGATATCAAAAAGTCAAACTCTCGGTCAAACTTCTAAAAAACCTTCAAATTTCTATCTTTAGCCAAATGACTTCAAAATGACCTACGGACCTCCGAATTCACTTCCGATCGCACTCCCAACTTCAGAATCACCATACGGAGCTATTTCCATACTCGAAATCCCAAACGGACATCAATAACACTGAAATGCACTTCAACCCAGACTTATGAAATTCCTTCTAAAATGCTAACTTCCACAATATACGCTGAAACGCTCCCGGATTATCCAAAACTCGATCCGGACATACGCCCCAGTCCGAAATCATCATACGAACCTGCTGAAACCTTCAGATCCTAATTCCAAGGTCGTTTACTCAAAATTCCAGTCTTAGTCGATTCTTCCAACTTAAGGCTTCTGAAATGAGAATTTTCTTTCCAATTTGACTCCGAACTTCCCGAAATTCAACTCCGACCATGCCTACAAGTCATAATACCTGAAACTAAGCTGCTCATGACCTCAAACTGCTGAACGACACGCTAGAGCTCAAAACGACCGGTCGGGTCATTACATCAACTCTTATAGTGCCCAAAAGAGAATTGGGTGAATAAAGAAAAAGTCATAACAACAAACAGTCTAAGGGTTAGAGCTTGGAGACCAACAGAATAAGAGATAATTTATTTAGGCTGTTGCTCAACAAAGAAGACCTACTTTCATTTCTCAGCTCAAAAATCTACCTAGAATTTCGCCTCAAACCACATTCAAGGCAAGTTCTAGATTTCCAAATAAGCAAGATAACTAGACACTAGAAGCTAACCGCACAATACACTTGGGCCAACGAAAACTATGATTTCAATCACCAATAAGTAAGCATGAGCTTAGAAAAGTGATTATAAAACCCGTGATTGGTACTTAATCGAATTCGTCTTTTCTAAGTATCATGTTTTTCGAGTCAAATCAAGTTTAGCCAACTTATTTTCCAAAACAAGTTAAAACAACTAAAAGTCCTAAAAAAATGTTCAGTTCAAAATATTACGATCATGGCAAAGAACTAAACAAGAAATCCATGGAAGTACATGAAATAAGTTTCCTTAAGAATAAAGACAAATCAATTTTTTTTTCAATTGTTTTTAATTTTTTTTATAATTTTACTAAAAACACATTTTTCAGTTGTAAAATATACGTTATATATATATATATATAAATAATTTTAAAAAGAACTTAAAATAAACACATATATAACAAACATATTCCTCTACCCCCACGCTTAAATAATGTCATGTCCTCGTGACAAATAAATTAACAATAAGAGGAGATAAATGAGCTTCCCTGATTTTTTTCGGTTCTGGCCTCATTTCCTTTTTCTTGGCTTCTCAAGATTTCTCTCATATAACAAAGACAAAATTATGGCGAAGAAATGTTCTTTTTCGTGATAGGAGAAAACTTTCATTGTCGAAATCATGGGAGCGCTTTATCATAGAAAAATTTATTAATACATACTACATACACACACATATATAATATAATACAAACATGCAATTATTATTATTTTTACTTTTTTTTATAAGAAAAAAAACTAATTTTATTATATAAATTTACTAAAAAGGAAATATGATATGTTACTACTACTAATTACTTAAAAGATTAAAGAGAGGGGAAGAAAATAATTCTGAGTTTAACGTCACCAGCTCGACTTATTTTTTAAAATTAGGCAAAAATGATTGTTGAAGCCTGTTTGTCGAATAATCTGCTGATATAAGGCTTCAAACGGTGACCGTTTAATTTAAATTTGTCTCCCCCATCTGTATGTTGTACTTCAATGGCACCATATGGGGTCACTCATGTTACTGTATATGGTCCTGTCCATCGTGACTTAAACTTTCCTGTGAATAATCTCAATCGGCTATTGTACAACAGAACTTGATCTCCAACTTTAAAATCTTTATGGCGGATGAGTTTGTCATGCCATTTTTTTGTTTTTTCCTTGTACAATTTAACATTTTCGTATGCTGTAAGTCTGAATTCTTCCAACTCATCAAGCTGCAATAGACGATTTTTACCTGCATCTGGCAAGTTTAGATTCAATAATTTTATAGCCCAATATGCTTTATGTTCTAATTCCATAGGTAAATGACAAGCTTTTTCAAAAACTAGTCGGTAAGGAGATCTGCCTATGAGAGTTTTGAAAGCAGTTCTGTATGCCCATAAAGCATCATCCAATTTTAAAGACCAATCTTTTCGAGAAGAACCAACAGTTTTTTCTAAAATTCTTTTTAATTCTCTGTTGGAAACTTCTACTTGCCCGCTTGTCTAAGCATGATATGGAGTTTCTGTTTTAGGAGCTACTCCATATTTTAGTAACAAACTAGCAAATTATCTATTTATGAAATGAGTTCCTTGATCACTTATTATAACTCTTGGAGTTCCAAATCCAGAAAAAATATTTTTCTTGAGAAAAGTACAAACAATATGAGCATCATTTTTTCTAGTAGCAATTGCTTCTACCCATTTTGAAACATAGTCAACAGCTACCAAAATATATTCATAGCCGTTTGAAGGAGGGAAAGGACCCATAAAATCAATGCCCCATGCATCAAAGATTTCACACACAAAAATAGAGTTAAGAGGCATTTCGTCCCTTTTTGAAATGTTACCAATTCTCTAGCATTTATCGCAAATGGAGACATAATTCCTTGCATCTTTGAATAGAGTAGGCCAGAAAAATCCAACTTCAAGTACTTTAGTTGCTGTCTTTCTTCCTCCATAGTGACCTCCTGCGACCCCATCATGGCAGTGACTTAAGATGTTCTTCATTTCTGTCTCCGACACACATCTCCTGATTATGTCATCTGCACAAAATTTAAACAAGTAAGGATCTTCCCAGTGATAATGTCTTGCTTCTTTTTTAAGTTATTTCTTTTGTTCATAAGAAAAATCTTTTGGAATCCATCCTCCAGCCAAGTAGTTGGCAATATCAGCAAACCAAGGTGCTAGATTTATAACGGTTGTGACTGAGAATATATGTTCATCGGGAAATTCCTCTTTGATATCTTCTATCTCAGTAGGAGGATTTTCCAAACGAGACAAATGATCAGCTACCTGATTCTCAGAACCTTTTCGATCTTTTATTTTAAGATCATATTCTTGCAAAAGGAGTATCTGTAACGACCCGACCGGTCGTTTTGTGTTTCAGGACCCCGTTCCCCTAAATAAGACTTCCAATAGTTTCTTTTACTTATTTATGACTTGAGGGGGCGGGTGGTTCGGGATTTGTAGGAGTTTGGAATGGTATAGGAACACTTGGTTCCTTAAGATTGGCCTTAAAGGCCAAGTTTGACTTCGGTCAATATTTTGAGTAAACGATCTCGGAATCGAGTTTCGACGGTTCCGATAGCTTCGTATGATTATTTCAGACTTGGGCGTATGTTTGGAACGGGTTTTGGATGACCCGGGAACATTTAGGCGGCAAATAGTGAAATATGAGTTTCTTTAAGTTCAAATTGAGGTTTGGAACGTGTTTTTGTGTTATCGAGGTCCGAACGGAATTTTGAGACCGGGAATAGTTCTGTAATGTCATTTATGACTTGCTTGCAAAATTTGGTGTGATTCCGAGTAGTATAGGTAGGTTCGACGCATTGTAACGAATTCAAGAAATTTAAAGTTCTTAAGTTTGATTCTAGGGGTTTTGAGGTGTGATTTTTAGTTTTAGCGTTGTTTTGGGTGTTCCGAAGGCTTGAGAAAGTCCGTATTATGATTTGGGACTTATTGGTATGTCTGGAGGGGGGATCAGATGGGCCCAGATGCCGCTCGGGCATCGAGCGAGGCTAAAACCCAGCAAAAATAGCTGCTGGTGCACCAGATCTGGTGCGACCGCACCTGCGGTGGCCCAGTCGCATGTGCGAGACCGCTTCTGCGGTCCTTGCCTCGCAAATGCGACCCCAAGTGAGGCTGCCAATTCTCGCAGGTGCGGATTAATATCCGCAAGAGCAGAGCCACAGGTGCGGGCCCCTCTCCGCAGGTATGATCCCAGACCCCCTTGCCCAATTCCGTAGGTGCGAGACCGTAGGTGCGAGACCGCATGTGCGGTCCTCGAGCCGTAGGTGAGAAAGACCTGTAGGCAGTAGGTTCTTTTAAAACACATGAATGAGCCATTTTCCACCATATCTTTCCTCCGTTGACGACCTTACGAGCTTGGAAAAAGGGGCAAACGACCTAGCTACTGAAAGGTAAGTAAATTCTACCATAATGTTAGTTAATACTTGAATTCCTAGGTAAATTTACATCCTAAACTAGTATAAATCAAGTGTTAGAGTAAAAACCTAGGGCTTCATGAAATTTAGGAATTTTCCCACTACCTAGTTATGAAATCATACAAAAACCATATATTAATGATCCTTAGGTTATGGGTAAATGTTTCCTTCGAAAATTTCCGGAATCCGAGCATGTGGGCCCGGGGGTGTATTTTGAGATTCTTCAAAGTAGGTTGAAGTAATTGTTTAAACAGGAGAATTTCATACTTTTGAGTGTAGATTAAATAATTTATACAACATTTGACTAGTTTCGAATCCTTGGGAGATGAGTTTGGAGTTTCGGGCGCATTCTTGACCCGGAAAGTAGGCTCTGTCACGACCCAAAATCCATAAGGTAGTGATGGCGCCGGACACCACTGTCAAACGAGCCAATAATTAAATGGTTCATTTAAATTTCCTGTTTTAGCAGTTTTGAAATCATTACCCTTCACTTTATTACATAATAACTTAATAAAATCCGCTAAGTAAATACGTTAGTCTAATATTCCATTTTAATAAAATACATCCCAAAAATATCCCAGAACCCGATGTCACAAGTGCATGAGCAAATTTCTAAGTATTAAACAGATACTACAGTGCTTGTCCGAAATACAACTGGACAAGGAATTTAAAATAAAAATAAATACATCTGAGGGAGACTCTGTCAGCTGCGGATCGCCTCAGGATGATGCAGCTCGCCTAAGTCTCCAAGCCGTCCACATCGATGTGAAAGTACCTGTGCAATAAACATGCACAGAAAGTGTAGCATGAGTACGAAAACAACGTCTACTCAGTAAGTATCCCGCCTAACCTCAGAGAGGTAGTGACGAGAGGTCGAATTAGACACTTGCTAGAAGTCAATTTGGTATAGTCAATTGAGACACTAAGCGAGAATATCATAGGCAATCTAATAAAATAAGGGATAAGTAATATCAACTTCTTTCACATTTAACACTTTAAATCTTCGTCATTTCAGTTGGAAATTTAAAACTTCATAGGCCAATAAACAGGTAATAATTACAGAAAATACGCAGCCATTTTCATGTGCAAGAAATGCCGAGGGTCGAACGACCCTAACCAACAATAATAAAATGTGCACCGCCGAAGGGTCGAACGGCTCGAACCATAGATGCATCTATCTGTCCTGCACGCAAATCGATCATGCGACGCGGTCATACATAAATAACAAGGTCATCCTGCTCGTGAATCATACATGCGACTCAGGCACCCATAGTTACACATACTCGCACAAATAAACCACATTTTTATCAGGAAAATTAGCTATTCAATGAAGTGATAGAATTCTCCTTTTAATGAACATGAAAATAGTAGTTAACGCCTTTCGGGGGATTTACTTGCCAATTTCGACAGGGTTTCAAACATTATAGATTTACCCGAAACACAATTATCCAAGGAAGAATCAATTCTCCTTCTAGATGATTAAGAAAAGTAGACTCTATCCTTCTTAGAGATTTAATTACTAATTGACAGCATCACATGATATTTTATTGACAAGGTCACAAGTACAACAAGTAAAGCATGCTAGTGGGTCCTAGACTACCCGTACATAGCATATTAGGAGCTACGCACGGACTCCCGTCACCTCGTGCGTACGTATCCCCCACAAATAGTAGCACATAATTAATTAGTTCACCTATGGGGACAATTTCCCCCTCGCAAAGTTAGAAAGGAGACTTACCCCGCTCCGAAATTCCATAACCGGCTTCCAAGCCCTTCCGATGACTCAAATCGTTGCACAACGCTCCGAAACTAGCCAAATAACGGCAAACTAATGAAAATATACTCTAATACTTGTTAACAACTAAAATTATATAAATTCCCAACTCCGCTCGAAGAATTAACCAAAATGCCCTCGGGCCCACGTGCCCGGATTCTAAAATTTCTCGAAGATAAACTCTACCCATGGCCTTATTACCTCAAATATATAATTTACTCTAATTTTCATGCTTGAATTCATGGTCAAAATTCAAAACTACCAATTCTAGGTTTTCTTCAAAATTCCCAACTTTTCCACAATTTTTCATGTTCAAACCCATGTATAAACCTTTTATTTAACTCAAAAAAGGGAAGAACTTACTTACCTAGTGTTGCTTGATGAAAATCCCCCTCGAAGCTCCCCAAAATCCCCACACCAAATGAAGAAAATCAAGAAATGGCCAAAAATCTTGTTTTAAAAAAATACTTCACTGCCCAGCACTGCCCTCCTTCGCGAACGCAGAAAGACCATTGCGTTCGCGATGCACAAATCTGCTCCAGCCCCATTTTCTTCTCTGCGTTCGCGACACCAAGAATGCGTTTGCGAAGGTCAACTTCCCGGACCCTTCGCGTTCGCATAGGCCAAACAGCCCTTAGCCCAGCTTCCAAACTCCTTCTACGCGTTCGCATACCTAGCCCCGCGTTCGCGTAGTTGTCTCACACCAAGCCTCCGCGTTCACACCCCCTTTCCTGCGTTCGCGAAAGTCAAACCAGCAGCCCCCAGATTTTCCTCTTCGCGATCGCATGACAAGGCCGCGATCGCGATGCACCTCAGAAACACCAGAAATAGCAGCAACAATTCACCCGGATTTGACCCGAAACACACCCGAGGCGACGGGACCCCGCCCAATCACACGAATTAGTCCCATAACATCCCAAGGACTCGCTTGAGGCCTTAAATCACATCAAACAACGCCGAAACCACGAATCGCACTCCAGTCCAAACTTTATGAACTTTGAAATTTCAAACTTCTACATTCGATGCCGAAACCTATCAAATCACGTCTGATTGACCGCAAATTTTGCACACAAGTCATATTCAACATTACAGACCTGCTCCAACTTCCGAAATCGCATTCCGACCCCGATATCAAAATTTCCAATTCCGGTCGGATTTCTCAAAAACCTTCAAATTCCTATCTTTATCCAAATGACTTCAAAATGACCTACGGACATCCGAATTCATCTCCAATCACGCTCCCAACTCCAGAATCACGATA
Organism: Nicotiana undulata; assembly: GCA_005239495.1. Lineage (NCBI taxonomy): Eukaryota > Viridiplantae > Streptophyta > Magnoliopsida > Solanales > Solanaceae > Nicotiana > Nicotiana undulata. Next base: position 8,647 of record ML267369.1, read on the forward strand.
CGGAGCTATTCACAGGCTCGGAATCCCAAACAGACATCTATAACACTGAAATGCCTTCCAACCCAAATTTATGAAATTCTTCTAAAATGCTATCTTCCATAATATGCGCTGAAACGCTCCCGGGTTATCCGATCCCCGATCCGAACATACGCCCAAGTCCTAAATCATCATATGAACCTGCTGGAACCTTCAAATCCTGATTCGGAGGTCGGTTACTCAAAATTCCAATCTTAGTTGATTCTTCCAACTTAAGGCTTCCGAAATGAGAATGTTTCTTTCCAAATCCACCCGAACTTCCTGAATTTCAGTTCCGACCATGCGTACAAGTCACAATACTTGAAATGAAGCTGCTCATGACCTCAAACCACTGAACGACATGCTAGAGCTCAAAAAAACCGGTCGGGTCGTTACATTCTCTCCCACTTAAACACACGTTCGTCCTCGAACGTGCCAAGAACTGCTCTTGAGTTATCTGAAATCACTGTGTAACACCTCGTGCACCTTCCCGTGCTACCACAACCCCGTTGAGCACATTAGCTTGATCAAATATGAAGATATCCTCTTTTATCCAAACAATAAGCTCATAACCCAGTTCCAACACTTGAAATTTCTCTGCCAGGCATGTTTCCAATATATAAACACCGTATCAACTACCACACAAGGTACCAAAACATGACTGCATACCTTTGCTGAATTTAGCACCATACTCTGCATATTTCATCATCCAACCACAATGACATTCTCTGAACCTTAATAGCCAAAAATTCCACTAATCTGATGCTCCCAATGCACCTTATGATATATATATATATATATATATACATCCTGCTATAATGCTGACGATACAACCACAACGGAGGAGACGTGTAGAAATTTCTGACCAATTGCAGAGTTAACAAACATTGAATCTTTCCCCTTGACTAAAATTATCATCTCATTACGAACAAAATAATGGTAATTGTCCTGTAATATACTACACATAACCTTATCGCACCGATTCATGATCCATAAATCTCGTCTCACCCAGTATGAACTTCTCAGTCAACAAATCACTCCCAGACATGACCATCAGTCTCACACATACCACAATGCGCCAATGGGCCACAACTCGAACATGATACATAAGGAAATGACTCAGGAAGGGACTACTCGACTCACGCAACTAATATGAACTTTCCTCAGAAAATAGGAAGTAAAACACAAGGAAAATAATTATAGGGAACCGTACTCAACACCACACTGTTGCGGCGTGCAACACGATCCAAATAACATACCTGTGGCGGCAAGCCACTCGTTCCCATCATAAAATTCACATAAGGAGATACACGCCGAGCTGGATTGCTCATTATTACAAATTACTGAATATCGGTCACAAGCACGCTAAGTGCATAATACCATCTTGAGGAGACTGATAGAGCCATATGCTACAAAACTTAAGCACAACTGAGGTGCGATATATATATACTCTGAATCTCAAGATCTCTCCTGCTCACATAACATCATTATTACGCAGAAACTCAGCACATAGAAAATTTATCAAGCCATTTCACAACTCCCAAGCCGATTCTGCTCGCACCGAACTAGGCTATATACACCACTTTTCTCATAACACCCAAGAGCAACCGTCATAGCCGGGACAAACACCCCACAATCCACAACCAACTGAACCGAACGCCTTCCAGGCATAAATTCTCAAATAAGCAATGTTGCACTTCCTTATACTTGGTCTAAATCTTCAATCAATCAGGTGAATACATGTCACACTTATATAATCTTCCCGTGGTCACACTCCCACGACCTTCCACACCAGGTAACAAGTTTGCACGTCCATACCACCGACCACGCTAACGCTGTAAAACAAATCAAGAACCCATAACCAGGATACAAAGCCTCTTTCACCAAACACCGATCTCATGTGACACTAAAGACAACACCAGTTCCCTTGCTCATTCGAGCTCATGACATCCTTGTTAACACCGAACCGCAATCTCAATTCTTACTCCCAATTACATATTGTTTGTCGCGCCTAACATGCCAATATGAGATAGCGCAAGAATTCCATCATAACTCCTGAACCACTAATAGGGTGAACACTCCATCATATAGAAACCTTTTTCTTACCTCAATTCAAGAGAACCATAACAACACACGAGTAACTTCTCAAAATCACAAAACAAGCAAATCCTTAGGGAATAGTCTATACCCCCATGATCCTTCCGGGATCCGTCTACACCTGACAAGCCATAATACTAGAATGCTTCCAGTTATGATCTATTACGGAGGCCGACAAGCCTCGCACACACCGGCACAAACCACATGCATAATTTAATCACACTGACGAAACTGATCACTGCCGTACATGTGCCATTTCAACCATGGCTAACCAATCTATCTTCTTTTTAATTATCCTTAATTGCCTCAGATATAATAGTAACCCCATTCAACTCATAACAAACTCAATCCTCACTCATCCCGAGTGGCCTTAACTCATGAGACCAAGTTTTCTCAATCCCACAAACCGTCTCATACCCTCCTTGTGCGCCTTCACAACTCCAACTAATATACCCCTCCTGATACTCTTTCTCCAAATCTGGATTTCATTTTCTATCATTCCTCCGATACTATCTTGCACGCTGAAAATAACATAGAACACCCCTACCATTTTCCCTTTCTCAGAAATTACGCTGCAAAAGCTTGATTCTTAATCATACTGCTGCCTGAAACCCTTAAACACCGCATTCTTAGCCTTTGAATTCATTAGGACCGCTACCTAAAGTCACCCACTCTGACTGGCCCTGAATACAATCAACTCCAAGGCTCTTCTAGCACATGCACACCTTCTCCATGAAGCACGTAATTGAGTCACTACCCTTACAACTCGCCTATGCCTTAAGCATGAATTCTGAATCTCCCAAAACCTAACCCTGGTCCAATAGGACCAACTTTGGCACATATTTATCAAATCTCATGCTCAATTACCACTTTATTCCTTAGTTGTAATAACTTGTCAATATGCCGACAATTCGCAACCCCCATGAGAAGATAATCCTGCAGCCTAATTGCAGGCTATGAGACTCTCCCACTTAGCCTGAAGCTACTTCTTGCACCACTCTGGAACCCACCAAAATTCTTTCTTCATTGCTGACATGACCTTGCTCAACCAACCCGTCAAATTCTTCTAAATTCTCATGTTAGCACTTCCTAAATACTCAAATTCTCTAGTATCACTCACCTATTCGGACTCCTACCGAATAGCCACTAGAATCCCTCGCAGAAACTAGCCAACCACACAATCACTAACCTACTCACAGGAGATAACCCACCTGTGGAAATCACCAACTGACACCTTCCAACGACGCTGTACAACACACTCTCTACAACATCAATACCCCACCCTAAGCCTGTTCTCATCCACCAACTTTACCATTTCGTCCGCTCCTCATAGACATCTACTAAATGTGCTACAATATCTTCTAATTCACCACTATGCTGTCGCTCTCCCGCTTTGGTCAAACTCCCCCTCTACGCGAGTGCTCGACTTCCGCTTCTTACACCTGGCCTCCCAGAAATGGAACAACCGCCTAGCACTTCTCACATATCTTCCTTCATTGTATGCTGCCCAATTGCTGCCTCAATTCAATATCATTCTGTAGCTCTTAAACCATCATTTCACCACGACTTCAAACTCTCTGAAGATCATCTTTCTCGAGTTGCCTTCATTATCAATACTTATCCAGTACTGAACCACCGCACCTCACGGTCTCTGACAACCGCTTCTTCAATACTTCTTCACAATACTCTAACCCCATGCAACCGAAGAAACCATAGCACCGACAAACTTAACACATTCCATTCGATCAATGACGATGATATCACATCACAGGTGAATATTCCACCTCACTTGAAAACACCAAGTCTTACTACTTTATCAATCCAAAACCTGACCATTTATAGTTCAATTGCCTTTCCTCCGCCTGAACTAAAATGCTGAAATCTCAAAATCACGCTCTGAGAAGACCTCCCTTCAAGTCATTCATTGCTCCTACNACATCATCACTAGCTGATCATAGCCTCAAGACTCTCAGAAACACAGCTAATGAGATGAAACAACATATTATCCTTCTACAGGGCAACAACAACAACCCCAACCAATTACGCATGGAAAATATCACGCACCCTATCCGTAGCACCATTGCAATTCCTCAAATTCCTGGTTCATAGCAAGCGCTTCGCGACGCGTAATATTGAGTAGGAAGAAACATAGGCATAAGCCTTAAAGGAATCAAATCGCACGATGAGGAATCAAGAAGGGAAGTACTCCTAACAACCCTGTAGCCTCTCGAAGATAAGTACAGACATCTTTGTACCAATCCGCAAGACTCTACTAGACTTTCTCATGACTCGTGAAACCTAAGAGAACCTAATGCTCTGATACCAAGTTGTCACGACCCAAAATCCATAAGGTCGTGATGGCGCCGGACACCATTGTCAGGCGAGCCAATCATTAAATGGTTAAGTTAAATTTCCTGTTTTAGCATTTTTGAAATCATAACCCTTCAGTTTATTACATAATAACTGAATAAAATCCGCTAAGTAAATACGTTAGTCTAATATTCCATTTTAATAAAATACATCCCAAACACATCCCAGAACCCGGTGTCACAAGTGCATGAACAATTTTCTATGAATTAAACAGATACTACAATACTTGTCCAAAATACAACTGGACAAGGAATTTAAAATAAAAATAAATATATCTGAGGGAGACTCTGTCAGCTACGGATCACCTCAGGATGATGCAGCTCGCCTAAGTCTCCAAGCCGGCCACATCGATGTGAAAGTACCTATGCAATAAAAATGCACAGCAAGTGTAGCATGAGTACGAAAACAACGTGTACTCAGTAAGTATCCCGCCTAACCACAGAGAGGTAGTGACGAGAAGTCGAATTAGACACTTGCTAGAAGTCAATTTAGTATAGTCAAGTGAGACACTAAGCGGGAATATCATAGGCAATCTAATAAAATCAGGGATAAGGAATATCAACTTCTTTCACATTTAACACTTTAAATCTTCGTCATTTTAGTTAGCAATTTAAAACTTCATAGGCCAATAAACAGGTAATAATTACAGAAAATACGCAGCCATTTTCATGCGCAAGAAATGCCGAGGGTCGAACGGCCCGAACCAACAATAATAAAATGTGCACTGTCGAAGGGTCGAACGGCTCGAACCATAGATGCATCTATCTGCCCCGCTCGCGAATCGATCATGCGACGCGGTCATACATAAATAACAAGGTCATTCTGCTCGTGAATCATATATGCGACTCAGGAACCCATAGTTACACATATTCGCACAAATAAACCACATTTTTATCAGAAAAATTAGCTATTCAATGAAGTGATAGAATTCTCCTTTTAATGAACATGAAAATAGTATTTAAAGCCTTTCTGGGGATTTACTTGCCAATTTCGACAGGGTTTCAAACGTTAAAGATTTACCCGAAACACAATTATCCCAGGAAGAATCAATTCTCCTTCTAGATGATTAAGAATAGTAGACTCTATCCTTCTTATAGATTTAATTACTAATTGACAGCATCACATGATATTTTATTGACAATGTCACAAGTACAGCAAGTAAAGCATGCTAGTGGGTCCTGGACTACTCGGACATAGCATATTAGTAGCTACGCACGGACTCCTGTCACCTCGTGCGTACGTAGCGCCCGCAAATAGTAGAACATAATTAATTAGTTCACCTATGGGGACGATTTCCCCCTCGCAAAGTTAGAAAGGAGACTTACCCCGCTCCGAAATTCCCTAACTGGCTTCCAAGCCCTTCCGATGACTCAAATCGTTGCACAAAGCTCCGAAACTAGCCAAATAACGGCAAACTAATGAAAATATACTCTAATACTTGTTAACAATTCAAATTATATAAATTCCCAACTCCGCTCGAAGAATTGACCAAAATGCCCTCGGGTCCACGTGCCTGGATTCCGAAATTTCTCGAAGATAAACTCTACCCATGGCCTTACTAACTCAAATATATAATTTACTCTAATTTTCATGCTTTAATTCATGGTCAAATTTTAAAACTACCAATTCTAGGTTTTCTTCAAAATTCCCAACTTTTCCACAATTTTTCATGTTCAAACCCATGTATAAACCTTGTATTTAACTCAAAAATGGGAAGAAATTACTTACCTAGTGTTTCTTTATTAAAATACCCCTTGAAGCTCCCCAAAATCGCCACACCAAATGAAGGAAATGAAGAAATGGCCAAAAATCTTGTTTTAAAATATACTTCACTGCCCAACACTGCCCTCCTTCGCGGTGGTTATCAGGGTGGCAGAGGTTCCCGTCAGTTTTCATCTCCGACTCCAGGTAATTGTTATGAGTGTGGAGAGTTCGGACATGAGTGGAGGCAGTGTCCCCGTCGTCCTAATAGTTCAGCTCAGCAGAGGGTTCAGCCCTCGGCTTCAGCCCCAGTTATTTCACCACCTACCCAGGCTGCTAGGGGTGGTGGTCAGGCAGCTAGAGGCCTTCCTAGAGGGGGAGGTCGAGCAGGTGGAGGCCAGCCACGTATTTATGCACTTCCGGCTAGGCCTGATGCTATGGCGTCAGATGCAGTGATTACAGGTACTATTTCAGTTTGTCACAGTGATGCTTTGGCTTTATTTGACCCTGGCTCCACGTACTCTTATGTCTCATCCTATTTTGCTCATTTTCTGAATATGCCTCGTGAGTCTCTAATTAATTCTGTTCATGTTTCGACTCCGGTGGGTGATACTATTGTTGTGGACCGTGTGTATCAGTTGTGTCTTATATCTATTGGGGGTCTGAAGACCCGAGTGAACTTGATGTTACTAAGTATGGTAGATTTTGATGTAATTCTGGGCATGGACTGGTTATCCCCAT
>MDKH01153507.1:0-21366 GCA_005239495.1 Nicotiana undulata
CGGGTAAATAAATCGGCACTAGGCCCCAAACATGGCTTACAGCCCAAAACATATCATAAATGTATAAATACTAATTAAGCAAAAGCTTAAAAATCGGTTTCGCAACTCAATAGTCGCCTAAATAGGAAACATGTTCCAAAGTTTCCACCTTTTTATTCCAAAACCCGTGAAAGGGTGCATAGTCCGGGGTTTCATACCCTCAGGACAGGATTTAAAGACATTACTTACCTCAAAACTAGCCCGAAAACTATTCCGCAATGCGCTTGCCTCTCGAATCAACCTCCGAAGGCTCCAAATCTACCAAGTTCAGATTTTTATCATCAATATGGGCTTAAGGAACAATTTCCAATCGAAAGATATCAATTTTACTCAAAAATCCGAAACCGGGCAAAACCCGACCCCCGGGCCCGCGTCCTGAAACTCAGAAATTTTTACAGAAAAGTGTTCTTCATCTTCCCACGAGTCCGTACATATAAAGAACACCAAAATCGGAGTCCGTTTGACCCCTCAAATCGACCCTTGAAGGTCTCAAAATCTCAAGCCCTAAAACCCAATTTTTCTACAGATTTTCCATGAATTTACACTGGTTTTATGCTCTATAATGACCCATGATCGAGTTTTAATGTTTAGAACACTTACCTCTATGAAGAACAAGAATTTTCCTCTTCAAAATCGCCCCCAAGAGCTCTTTTCTGTACAACAATGGTGTAAAAGAGGGTTTAAGTCGCGGAGAAAATATTTAAATATGCCCAGTATTTTACTCTCCGCGATCGCAGTCAAACACACGCGATCGCACAATTCAAATTTTTCCCTTCTCCGCGATCGCAGGTCCCCACATGCGATCGCACAGTGTATTTTTTCGGACATCCCCACGGCCCAAATTACCTTGTGCGATCGCACCCTCACCTACGCGATCGCACTGCTTTATTTCCTTCTACTCTGCGATCTCATCTCTACACCTGCAATCGCACAGAACATTTTTCACCTGCCCCAATTTAACCCTCTGCGATCGCACTACTTCTCCTGCGATCGCAATGAACAAAATCACTGCGCAAAAATACTAGAAAACCAGCAATTGTTCTAAGTCCAAATGAGTCCGCTAATCACCCGAAATCACTCCCGATCCCCTCGGGACCCCAACCAAACTTACCAACATATCCCATAACATCATTCAAACTTATTTGCACTCTAAAAACATCAAAACTAACATCAAAACACCAAAATTACATCGGATTCAAGCCTAAGAACTTTGAAATTTCTAAAATTCACCAATGATGCCGAAACTATCCAAATCAACTCCGTTTGACCTGAAATTTTGCAGACAAGTCCAAAATGACATTACAAACATGTCCCAACCGTCGGAATTCCATTTCGACATCGATAGCCTATTTTCCACTGCCGTCCGGAAATCACGAAAAACTAACTTCCGCCAATTCAAGCCTAATTCTACACCGGACCTCACAAAATTATTCTGAACACACTCCTAAGTCCCAAATCACCTAACGAAGCTATTCAAGCCATAAAATTTGCATTCCGAGGTCGTTTACCAATAAGTCAACTCTTAGTTGACTTTTCCCATTTTAAGGCTATTTTTAAGGACTGAGTGCCTGAGTTCTCATTTAACCATTTCGATTTCAAGCCTATCAACTCTAAAACATTAATAATAGAATAACCAGTCTATAATAAGTCAATAACAACAATTAAAATGCAGATTTCACGTAACGACAGACCGGGTCGTTACAGAAGCCCCCCAGTATTTGAGGTTGATTGAAAAGAAGCCTTGAATACTTGTTGAATTTTCCTTAGGTAGCATATAAGTGTTTCCTCGTTAAAAACCTTACCGATAAAACCCATTTGGGATAAAACCCGATCTAAGGGAAAAAGAGTGCAACACATGCTTTAAAACCCAAGGTCTTCGAGTTGAGGAGTGCTTCGATGTCTTGAATCTAATATCTGTAATGGGTTATCTTAAATATAAATAAAACAGAGGAGAAACTCATACCTCAACAATAGTATCGTTCGAGTAGTGATATATTCCAGTTGTTTGGTAGTTGCTGGCCTTCCATTGTGCTAAGTTGGTAGGATCATTTCCCTACGAATCTGAGGATGCGGTACGGTCCTTCCCAATTGGGGCCTAATTTCCCTTTGTTTGGGTCTCGAGTATTGATGTGACTTTTCTTAGAATTAAGTCTCCGACTCCGAAATAATGAAGGTTCGTACTTCTATTGTATTAACCTCTCGATCTTTTACTTTTGCACGGCCATTCGAACTAATGCGGCTTCACGTTACTCATCTAGTAGCTCGAGGGAAGTGTTAATGGCCTCGTGGTTTGAGTCCTCCGTGGTATGCTGAAACCTGACGCTAGGTTCCCCGACCTCAACCGGGATCAATGCTTCAGACCCGTACATCAAAGAATATGGGGTTTCCCCCATGCTTGACTTCAACGTCGTTCGATATGCCCATATCACCTCGGGCAATACTTCTCCCCATTTCCCCTTTGCATCATCTAACCTTTTCTTTAAGTTTTGAATGATGGTTTTGTTTGTGGACTCGGCCTGGCCATTTGCACTTGGGTGATAAGGCGTTGATAGAATCTTTTTGATTTTATGGTCCTCGAGGAATTTTGTCACTTTGTTGTCAATGAATTGTTTCCCACTGTCACATACTATTTCGGCAGGTAAATTGTTTCCCATTGTCACATACTATTTCGGCAGGTATCCCGAACCGACATACGATGTGGTCCCATATGAAATCGATGACCTCTTTTTCTCTTATTTTCTCGAAGGCTTGCGCTTCTACCCATTTTGAGAAGTAGTCAGTCATAAACAAAATAAATTTAGCTTTATTTGGCGCCATTGGTAGGGGGCGACGATGTCCATCCCTTACTTCATGAATGGCCACGGGGATATGACCGAATGGAGTTGTTCGCCGGGTTGATGGACCATCGGTGCGAACCTTTGGCATTTACCACACCTTCGAATGAACTCCTTAGTATCGTTTTCCATGCTATCCCAGTAATACCCCGCTCTGATCACCTTGTGGACCAAAATGTTGGCACCATAATGATTCCCACAAGTGCCTTCGTGGATTTCTCGTAGTACATAGTCGGTGTCCCCTGGTCCCAAGCAAACTATCAGTGGTCCGTCAAAGGTTCTTTTATATAATGTTCCATTTTCATCGAGTGAGAATGAGGTTGCTTTGGACCGAAGTGCTCTCGACTCTTTGGTCCGAGGGGAGCTTCCCATGCTTTAAGTATTCGACGTACTTGTTCCTCCAATCCCACGTTAAACTTTTTGAATTAATTTTCGCATGGCCTTCTTGGACCATTGACCTCGATAATTCGAGAACAGTCCCTGGGACAATATCATCTTCCTCGACCGATGACCCAAGATTTACAAGAGTATCGACCTCGCTATTCTGTTCTCGAGGTACATAGACCAGCCTCCATTCCTTGAAGCGATGCAATGTCACTTGAAGTTTGTCTAAGTACCTTTGCATTCTATCTTCTCAAACCTCGAAGCTCCCGTTTACTTAGTTTACTATCAAAAGAGAGTTATATTTGGCCTAAATGACCTCTGCTCTCAGGCCCTTGGCTAGTTCGAGACCTGCAATCATGGCCTTATACTCAACCTCATTGTTAGTCAATTTAGAAGTTTTGATAGATTGCCTAATGATACTGCCCGTAGGCGATTTTAAAACAACACCGAGCCCAGACCCTTTCACATTCGAGGCACCATCTGTGAAAAGGGTCCACACCCCCCATGATGTACCCATTTTTAGCAAGAGTTCCTTTTCTACTTCGGGTACGAGGGCAGGCGTAAAATCAGCCACGAAGTCTGCCAAAATTTGAGACTTGATAGCCGTTCGGGGTTGATATTCGATATCATACCCTCCGAGTTTGATGGCCCATTTGGCCAATTGGCCCGATAATTCGGGCTTATGCAAGATATTTCGAAGTGGATATGTAGTCAATACACATATGGGATGGCATTGAAAGTATGACTTTAATTTCCTAGATGTGCTTATTAATGCAAGAGCTAACTTTTCTAAATGCGGGTACCTAGTTTCAGCATCTCCTAGGGTCCGACTTACATAATAGACAAGAAATTGCGTTCTTTGTTCTTCTCTAACCAACACGCCACTTACCGCTACCTCGTACACGGCTCAATAAAAGTAGATTTTTTCATCCTCCCTAGGAGTATGAAGCAAGGGTGGACTCGAGAGATACCGTTTTAATTACTCTAAGGCTTGTTGGCACTTCGGATTTCATGCGAAGTTGTTCTTCTTCTTGAGTAGGGAAAAGAAATGATGACTCTGATCTGATGCCCTCGAGATGAATCAGCCTAGGGTAGCTATCCGTCTGGTTAGCCATTGTACGACTTTCACATTGTTTACGATGGTGATTTCCTCGATGGATTTGATTTTATCGGGGTTGATCTTGATTCCACTGTTCGACACCATGAAACCTAAGAAATTGCCCGAGCCGACTCCAAAAGCGCATTTCTTGGGGTTGAGTTTCATGTTGTACTTTCGTAAGATATCAAACGTCGCCTGCAAATGAGTCAAATGGTCCTATGCGCACAGAGACTTAACTAGCATGTCATTAATGTAAACTTCCATAGATTTTCCTATCTGATGTTCAAACATTTTATTAACTGGGCGTTGATATGTAGCTCATGCATTTTTTTAGCCCGAAGGGCATTAGATTAAAGTAATACGCACCATACTTCGTGACGAACGAAGTCGTTTCCTAGTCCTCCAGGTTCATTCAAATTTGATTATACCCGGTGTAGGCATCGAGAAAAGTAAGGATCTCGTGGCCAGCCGTAGCATTGATCAAACGGTCGATGTTGGGCAGTTGGAAATAATTTTTAGGGCATGCTTTGTTCAAATCTTTGTAGTCTACACACATTCTAAGTTTGTTTCCCTTTTTAGGGTCTACAACTACGTTAGCTAGCCACTCGGGATATTTTACTTCCCTAATGGATCATATCATGAGAAGTTTGGTTACCTTGTCTTTGATGAATGCGTGCTTTACCTCGGACTGAGGCCTCCTTTTTTGCTTCACCAGTTTAAATATGGAATCGACACTTAGTCGATGGGTGGTTATATCCGGCGGATCCCTGTCATATCTAAGTGGCACCAAGCAAAGCAATCAATGTTATCGATAAGGAATTGAATGAGTTTTTTCCTGAGTTCGGGAGTTAATCCCATCCCCAAGTATACCTTTCATTCCGGCAGGTACTCGATCAATATCACCTGCTCAAGCTCCTCGACCGTGGACTTCGTCGCATCTAACTCCTCGGGGGAGACGAAGGCTCGAGGGGTAAGGAAATCTTCTTATTCGTTCTCGACCACCTGATCCTCGATCACCTGTTCCTCGGGCTTAGCCGAGGACATGGGTTGTGATTGCTATTTGGAAACTTGTTTGTCCTTGACGCTCGACTTTTCCGATGTGGATGGCGTCGATACTGGCGCCAAGTCATGGACAGCAAACATCTCCTCAGCTGCATGCTGCTCCCCATATACCGTTTTCACGCCATCTTTTGTTGGGAACTTCATCATTTGATGAAGGGTTGATGGCACTGCCCTCATGTTGTGGATCCAAGGCCTTCCTGGCAAAGCATTGTACCTCATGTCTCCTTCGATGACATGAAACTTTGTGTTATGTATGGTTCTGACCACGTTGACTGGGAGGATGATTTCCCCATTCGTTGTTTCACTTGCCATGTTGAAGCCATTCAAGACTCGAGATGCTGGTATGATTTGGTCAAGCAGCCCGAGCTGCTCCACGACCCTCAATCTGATTATATTTGCCGAGCTACCTAGATACACGAGAACACGTTTAACTTGAACTTTATTTAAAAGAATAGAAATTACTAGTGCATCATTGTGTGACTGTGATACGCCCTCGGTGTCTTCCTCGTTGAATGTGAGGGTGTCTTTGGGCATGTAATCCCGAGTCTGCTTCTCCCTTGTGATTGATACTTTGGTGCATTTGAATACGGGTCCCTATGGGACGTCGACTCCGCCGATGATCATGTGAATAAAACATGTTGAGGTTCTTTTGGTTCATTCTTCCTGCTTGTGTATCTTTATCGGAAATGGTTCTTGGCCCGGTCACTGAGAAATTCTCGAAGATGTCCCTCGCTGAACAATCGCGCTACCTCCTCTCTAAGTTGCCTGCAATCCTCGGTCCTGCACCCATGAGTACCATGATACTTGCACATCAAGTTGGGGTTCCTCTGAGAAGGATCAATCTGTGTGGGCTTAGGCCATCTGGTACTCTAATTTTACCAATGTCTGAGATGATACCCGAGGCATCGATGCTAAAGTTGTATTCTGATAATCGGGGTGCATCCACTGGCCCTGAGTTCCTATCGAACCCGCTCTTACTCACGAGTCCCCGGGAATCTGACCTCGATCATTCCGAGGTATGTTACGCCTCGAAGTGTTCCTTCGATCTTCGATGTATGGATGATTTCTTTCCTTGTTCGACCTTGGCTCCCTATCTGCATCTGTCGACTCCTTTGCTATTAATATATTTGGATAAACCGAGCCGGAGGGGGCTCCCAACTGGTCAGCTTCGACCCTAATATTTGACTGGAATCTGTTATGTACATCCACCCAAGTCACGGTGGGATACTCGATCAGGTTCTGCTTCAGCTACCTCGAAGGTATCAAACTCCGTTCATTAAGACCCCGAGTGAAAGCTTGTACAACCTAGTCATCGGAGACTGGTGGTAACTCCATTCGTTCCAACTTAAACCGAGATACAAATTCCCTCAACATATCGTTCTCGCTTTGCTTTATTTTGAATACGTTTGACTTCCTTGTTGCAACCTTTATGGCACTAGCATGTTCCTTTACAAACGAATCTGCCAACATGGAAAATGAATCGATAAAGTTCGGGGGCAGGTTATGATACCAAATCATGGCCCCTTTAGACAGAGTTTCCCCAAACTTTTTAGCAAAACAGACTCGATCTCATCATCTTCCAAATCATTTCCTTTTAAACCACAAGTATATGTGGTGATGTGCTCATTGAGATCGGAGTCCCGTTATATTTGGGTATGTCCGGCATGCGGAACTTCTTCAGAATAGGTTTCGGGGCCGCACTCGGGGGGAAAGGTTTTTGTACAAACTTCTTTGAATCCAGTCCTTTCAAAACCGGAGGTGCTCCCGGTATTTGGTCGACCCTCGAGTTGTAAGTTTCCACCTTCTTATCGTTGTCCTCGATCCTTTTTTCTCCTGACTCGATCCTCTTTGTGAGCTATACGAGCATTCTCATGATGGTAGGTTCAGCTCCCGAACCATTGTTTCTCGACCTCTTCGGGGCTGGTTCTGCACGATGAGTAGTTTCTGGTCCTGCCACGCTCGGAGTCTTTTGCTGACTTTGCAACTGAGCGATAATAACCTGTTGTGCTTGCAACATTTCAAAAATCACTTGTAGACTGACTTCTCTTTCTCCTCGAGCCTGTGTCCTTTGTGCATCGTGATGGTCCTCTCCGCGTACACTTCCTTCAACATCAGTTCCCAAGTCGACGTTCAAAGCAATGTGTGAACCAACGTCGACTGGATTAGGTGGTGGTGCTACCCAGGGTTAAGCGGTGGCATACCAGTCCTTGAAGTTTTTGCATTACTTTCTCCATGGAATCCGAGGCCGTCGTTACCTTGTACTGGTGCTGAGTTCGACATATTTTAAACCAAAGAATCTTTGACAAGAAAAAGTTAAAAATATTGTGTGTTATCAGAAAACTAGCACTAAAATAATCACTATTATCTTTAGCCCCACGGTGGGCGCCAAACTATTTACCTCGAAAATAGTAGTAATAATTAAATTTGATTTGTGGTTCTAAAAATAAGTGATCTATTCTGATACTAGTGAATAAACAAGTAATATTAAGCATAATTGAGAATAATTGATGAACCAAACCAGTGTTGCTAGGGGAATAGGGACCTCGAGCTTGATATTCTCGGAGGCCTCGAGGTGGGTTAAGGATACACTACTAGAAATCCGGTAATTAGCGACCAAAATTTTCCGACCAAAGTTGGTCGGTCAAAAAATGCGACCAAAGTTGGTCGGTCAAAAAACGCGACCAAAGTTGGTCGAAAACTGGGAGAAAAATATTTTATATTTATTTTAAATAAAATACCGACCAAAGTTGGTCGGTAAAATGGTCAACAAGTTGACCGAGCTGGTCAGACTTGCTTAGTCAAAGAAACTTTCACATTACCGACCATCTTTAGTCGGTAATATGGAACCCAATTTTAAAATTTTAATAGTTATATTATTATTTAAAATATTTTATAAAATATAAAGAAATTTTATTTAAAATTACCAACCAAAGTTGGTCGGTTAATACAGGGGAAGCATTTACCGACCAACTTTGGTCGGTATACTTTAATTTCTGAAAATAACCAACTAAAGTTGGTCAATTATTAGGTCAACATTGGTCAAAATTAAAAATCACTGTTATATTTACTATCTAAATAATATAAATGTAGTCCGTTAACATTTTTGTTGTAACGACCCGGTCGGTCGTTTTGAGAGTTAGCACCCCGATTCCCTAATAACTGCTTTCCCCCATGCCTATTTCTGCTTTTGGGACTTGTCAGAACGATTAGTTGTGAATTTCGGAGAGTTTTGGGACACATAGTCCCTATATATGAGTTTAAGCTTTAGAAATCGGACCGTAGTTGGAACTGTATGACGACGAATCCGGAATGGAATTTCGTCGACTACGTTAGCTCCGTTGGGTGATTTTGAGGTTAGATCATGTCCGGAATGTGTTTTCGAGATCTGTATTAGATTTAGGCTTGAATTGGCGAATGTTAGAATTTCGGCGATTTCGACCAATAGGTGAAATTTTGATATCGGGCTCAGAATGGAATTTTGAGAGTGGTTGTAGGTCCGTGGTGTCATTTATGACCCGTGTGTAAAATTTGAGGTCATTCGGACTAGTTTGACGTGTTTCGGCATCGGTTGTGGATTTTGGAAATTTCATAAGTTCTTAGGCTTGAATCCATGCATAATTATTGATTTTGGTGTTATGTGATGTGTTTTGAAGGCACGGCCAACTTTAAATGAGGTATTAGGACTGGTTGGTAGGTTTGGTTGGGGTCCCGGGGGTCTCGGGTGTGTTTCGGATGCTCCACGAGCATTTTCTTAGCCTTGTGTGATTGCTGGTTTTTCTGGTGTAAGTGCAACAGTTCTCCCTTCATCGCGATTGCGTGAGGGAGTCCGCGATTGCGTAGATTAAATGGAGGCAAGCAGGAGTTTTTTACATCACGATCGCGTAGGTTGGGCAGCTTAGCCACTGCGTACGCATAAGTCATGTCGCGTTTGCGTAGAATAAATTAGGCGGCAGAGGATTTGAGTGTTTCTCTACGCGGTCGCGTGTAGCCAACCGCGATCGCGTAGGTCTGAGTAAGTTGAGGACCGCGTTCGTGAGCTTATCCCTACGTTCGCATAGAGGAAATTTAGGCGCGTGTTTTGTTACTCTTCGCGATCGCGACTGGTGGTTCGCGATCGCAGTGAAGGTGACCTGGACAGATTCTTAAAAGACCCAAATTGAGGGTTTGAACCATTATTCATATTTTAAACTTGGGAGCTTGGAAAAGTGCGATTTCAAAAGAGATTTTCACCTGGGCAATTTGGGTAAGTAATTCCTACTCGGTTTGGACCAATTTCCATGATTATACACTTAAATCCATCCTTTAATTTTGAATTTTTGGTGGAAAATTTGGAGAAAATTTGGATAAAGTTCTTAAGCCAAGTTTTTGAGTTTTGATCGAGATTTTGGTATCGGATTCGAGTAATTCTTGTATATTTAGACTCGTGAGTGAATGAGTGTTCAAAATTTGTAATTTTTACCCGATTCCGAGACGTGGGCCCAGGGGACTTTTTGGGCAATTTTCCTAATTTCGCGTATTAGCCTTGAACTAATTATCTAAATTGTTTTCTTAAAGTGATATTTACATTATACAATTGAATTGAATAGATTTGGGTCATTTGGAGTTGGGCACTCGGGGCAAGAACACGGTTTCGAGTTGAGTAAAGTAGCCGAGGTACGTGGCTTGCCTAACTCTGTGTTGGGGACTTCCCCTTAGGTTGTTCCGATATAAAATGTTGTGTGGGCGCCGTGTACGTGTGGTAACAGTACGTATACGGGCCATTATTGTAAAAATTCTATTTTTCTCCGAAAATTATAAATTGTTTTTCTCCTATTACCTTGCCTTACTGTGTTAAATTGTTCAACTTAGATTAGGAAAGCATGCTTACCTGTTTAACATTAAATCTCTTATCTGACACTTGGTGCTCCATGTTAGATAGCTTATTGGTTTCCCTACCTGCTATTTGATGAACAATTTCAATTGATGCCTTATCTGTCATTCGCTCCGCATTGCATATTTAAATTGGGACTACGGACGTATTTCGGGAGATCCCCCTGTATTGCATATTTAAATTGGGACTACGGACGTATTCCGGGAGATTGCCATGTACTGCATATTTAAATTGGGACTATGGACGTATTCAGGGAGATCCTCCATTAGTGCATCTTTATATTTGGGACTACGGGACGGTATCCCGGGAGATTCCATTGTGTGATACGTTGTGATGAGCCGAGGGCTCCCTGTTGTTGTTTACTTCAGATTATTCATTTTTACTTCTTACCTTAGAATTTATTTTCCTTCTGTAATATTTTATACTGTTTTACTTATAAATCCAGTAGAGCCTTAACCTGAACTCGTCATTACTAAACTGGGGTTAGGCTTGGCACTTACTGGGTACCAATTGTGGTGTACTCATGCCCTTTCCTGCACATGTTTTTCGTGTGCAGATCCAGGTACCAGTACTCAGTTCCGTGGCTAGGAGTCGTGGTAGCTGCTTCGAGGAGAGCGCAAGGTAATTCTGTCGCGTCCGCAGAATCCATTCGAGTCACCTTCTACTCCAGATTTAGATAGACTTTTATGTATTTCCTTTCGTTGTATAGAGCTATCTTGGTGTAGAGCTTGTGACTAAACGTGGCATTTCGGGTTTTTGGAGTTATAATTGTACATGCCGAGCGGCTATGTTATGTCTACTTGTGATTTCCTTTCTGTTTTTATTTTATTATATTTATTTTCCGCAAATTTAGGCTTACCTAGTCGTAGAGACTAGGTGCTGTCACGATGCCATCCGGAGAGTAAATTGGGTCGTGACAAGTTGGTATCAGAGCGTCTAGGTTCATAGGAGTCACAAGTCACAAGCATGTTTATTAGAGTCTCACGGATCGGTGAGGAGACGTCCGTATCTATCTTCGGGAGGCTATGTAACTATTAAGAAAAATCATATTCTTTGGAATTCCTTGTCGTGCTAGTTATTCACATCGAAATTCTAAAACTCTATTCTCTTCTTCTCACAGATGGTGTGGTCCCGTACCGGATGTACCAACGATCAAGCACGTGAGCCCCCATCCAGAGCCACCAGAGGCAGGGGAAAGGGTAGAGGACGAGCACAGGGTGCAACCCGAGCACCGGCGAGAGCAGCGACAGAGGATCCCCCAACAACTAAAGTTAGAGGGGCACAAGAGGCCCCTACGGTTACTCCAGCTCTCCAGGAGACTTTGGCTCAGTTCATGAGCGTTTTCAGCATTCTGGTTCAGGCGGGACTACTCCTGATAGCTCCAACCACATCTCAGGCCAGGGGAGGGGCACAGACTCCCACAGCCCGTACTCCTGAGCAGAGGGTCCATGTTGGGCAGGTTCCATAGTATATTCCTATGCCCCCAGCGGCTCCAGCTCAGCATTATGCTAGGGCAGCTTCTTCTGAGGTAGAGCAACTCAGACTTGAGAGGTACAAGAAGTACCACCCAACTGATTTCAGCGGACTAGCTTCAGATTATGCTCTGGGTTTTCTTGAGGAGTGTCATCGCATTCTCCACACAATGGGTATTGTGGAGACGAGTGGGGTTTCTTTCATCGCTTTCCGGCTGAGGGGAGCGGCTTATCAGTGGTGGCGTGCCTATGAGCTGAGTAGTCTGAAGAAGGCAACTTCACTCACTTGGGCCTAGTTCTCAGAGATGTTTTTACTTGAGTTTGTCCCTTAGAGCCTCAGGGATGCTTGGCGTGCGGAGTTTGAGCAGTTACGCCAGGGAACTATGATTGTGTCGGAGTATGCAGTCCGTTTCAGTGACTTGGCTTGTCATGCACCGACCTTGGTTGCCACAATCAGAGAGAGGGTTCGACGCTTCATTGAGGGACTCCACCCCGGTATTCGGACCATTATGGCTAGAGAGTTGGAGACAGATATAACTTACCAGTAGGTAGTGAGTATTGCCTGGAGGATTGAGAGCATGTTGGCCCGGGACAGAGAGGAGAGAGAGGCCAAGAGGTCTCGAGAGACTAGCCAGTACTCAGGTGTTCGTGCACCAGCAGAACGTTATGGTAGGGGTTTTGTGAGTCGCCTTGTTCATTCAGCTCTTCCAGCAGCCAGTGGTATTCTAGCTCCTCCTAGACCTCAGGAGCCTTATTATGCACAACCAGTATCTAGTGTGCCTCCGGCTCGAGGTTCTATCACATGCTAGTCAAGCAAGCCAGTTAAGAGTCAGCATCAGCTTCCACGTCCTCCGAGGGGTTGTTTTGGGTGTGGTGACCTTCGCCACGTGCTCCGAGATTGCCCCAGATCTAGGAAGGGTGCATCATCTCAGACTTATCAGGTCCCACGTGCTCCACCGGGTCCTCCAGCTATTCTTCCAGCCCTAGCTGTTCTCCCACCCTCTCAGACATCTCGAGGTGGAGGTCGAGGTCGCCCTAGAGGGGGAGGCCAGGCCAGGTACTATGCTTTTCCAGCCCGTTTAGAGGTCGTCACTTAAGATTCAGTCATCACAGGTTTCGTCCCTATTTGTCATCGGGATGCATCAATATTATTTTATCCAGGCTGTACGTATTCATATGTGTCTTCTTAATTTTCTTCACATTTGGGGATATCTCGGGATTCTTTGAGTTCCCCCGTTTATGTTTCTACTTCCTTGAGAGATTCTCTTATTGTGGACCGCGTATATCGGTCGTGTTTGATTGTTATTAGTGGTTTTGAGACCAGGGCTGATTTGTTATTACTCAGTATGGTAGATTTCGATGTTATCTTGGGTATGGACTGGTTGTCGCCCTATTATGCCATTCTTGATTGTCATGCCAAAACTGTGACACTGGCTATGCCAGGTTTACCGAGATTAGAGTGGAGAGGTACCCTAGAGTATACTCCCCGCGGAGTCATTTCTTTCCTTAAGGCTCAGCGGATGGTTGAGAAGGGGTGTGATGCGTACTTGGCCTATGTGAGAGATATTAGTGTTGATACCCCTACAGTTGAGTCAGTTCCAGTTGTGAGGGGCTATCCTGATGTTTTTCCAGCTGATCTTCCGGGTATGCCGCCCGATAGAGATTGATTTCGACATTGATTTTTTGCTGGGCACTCAGCCCATTTCTATTCCTCCCTGTCGCATGTCTCCTCCTGAGTTGAAGGAGTTGAAGGAGAAGTTGCAAGAGTTGCTTGATAAGGGTTTCATCAGGCCTAGTGTATCACCTTGGGGTGCTCCGGTATTATTTGTGAAGAAAAAGGATGGTTCTATGCGTATGTGTATTCATTATCGGCAGCTGAACAAGGTTACAGTGAAGAAAAAGTACCCTTTGCCTCGCGTTGATGATTTGTTTGACCGGTTACAAGGTGCCAGGGTATTTTCCAAGATTGCCTTGCGTTCTGGCTATCATCAGTTGAAGATTCGGGAGCCGGATATCCCGTAGACTGCCTTCAGGACCAGCTATGGCCACTATGAGTTTCTTGTCATGTCATTTGGGCTGACCAATGCCCCAACAACCTTTATGCACTTGATGCACAGTGTGTTCCGGCCTTATCTTGATTCCTTCGTCATTGTGTTTATTGATGACATCTTGGTATATTCTCGGTCCCAGGAGGATCATGAGCAACATTTGAGGACCGTGCTTCAGAGTTTGAGGGAGAAGAATGTATGCAAAATTTTCTAAGTGTGAATTTTGTCTTGATTCTGTGGCATTCTTAGTCCATGTGGTGTCTTGTGATGGGATCAAGGTATATCCAAAGAAGGTGAAGGCGGTGCAAAGTTGGCCTAGACCGTCATCAACTACTGAGATCCGCAGTTTCCTCAGTTTGGCAGGGTACTATCGCTATTTTGTGGTGGGATTTTCATCCATTGCAGCACCTATGACCATATTGACCCAAAAGGGTGCTCTGTTCAAGTGGACTAAAGAGTGTGAGGAGAGCTTTCAGAAGCTCAAGACAGCCCTCACTACAACTCTAGTGTTGGTATTGCCTACGGGTTCAGGGTCCTATACAGTCTATTGTGATGCTTCGAGAATTGGCCTTGGGGTGGTGTTGATGCAGGACGGTAGGGTGATTTCCTACGCGTCCAGACAATTGAAGGTGCATGAGAAGAACTATCCAGTTCATGATCTCGAGTTGGCAGCGATTGTTCACGCCTTGAAGATATGGCGTCATTATTTATACGGTGTTCCCTTTGAGATTTTCATGGATCACCGGAGTTTGCAGCACTTGTTCAAGCAGAAGTACCTCAATTTGCACCATCGGAGATGGTTGGAGTTACTAAAGGACAATGCCATCACCATATTATACACTCGGGGAAGGCCAATGTGGTGGCCGATGCCTTGAGTCGCTGGGCAGAGAGTTTGGGGAGTTTGGAATATCTTCCGGCAGTTGAGAGGCCCTTAGCATTGGATGCTCAGTCCTTAGCCAGTCAATTCGTGAGATTGAATCTTTCAGAGCCTTTCCGGGTATTAGCTTGTGTGGTTGCTCGATCTTCTCTTTATGATCACATTCGAGAGTGACAATATGATGATCCTCACCTTCTGGTTATTCAGGATAGGGTTCGACGAGTTCATGCCAGGGATGTGACTATAGGTGTTGATGGCGTGATGAGGATGCAAGGCCGTATCTGTGTGCCCAATGTGGATGGGCTTCGAGAGTTGATTCTTGAGGATGCCCATAGCTCGCGGTATTCCAGTCATCCAGGTATCGCGAAGATGTACCAGGATCTGAGACAACACTATTGGTGGAAAAGGATATAGTGGAGTTTGTGGCCAAGTGTCTCAACTATCAGCAACTCAAAAATGAGCATCAGAGACCAGGAGGGTTACTTCAGCAGATTAAGCTTCCGGAGTGGAAGTGGGAGCGGATCACCATGGACTTTGTGGTTGGACTTCCTCGGACTTTGAGAAAGTTTGATGCTATTTGGGTGATTATGGATCAGCTGACCAAGTCAGCCCATTTCGTTCCAGTGTTGACTATATACTCCTTTGAGAGGTTGGCGGAGATTTATATCAGAGAGATTGTTTGCCTCCACGATATTCTAGTATCTATCATTTCAGAAAGAGGTACAGAGTTCACATCTCGGTTCTGGAGAGCCGTTCAGCAGGAGCTAGGCATCAGGGTAGAGTTGAGTACAACCTTTCACCCTCAAACAGACGGGCAGTCCGAGCGCACCATTCAGATTCTTGAGGATGTGCTCCGTGCCTGTGTGATGAATTTTGGAGGGTCATGGGACTAATACTTACCACTTGCAGAGTTTGCTTATAATAATAGTTACCAGTCCAATATTCAGATGGCGCCGTATGAGGCTTTATATGGTAGACGGTGCTGGTTTCTAGTGAGATGGTTTGATCCGGGATCCACTTGCAGAGTTGGGTACAAATTTGGTCCAGGATTCCCTGGACAAGGTGAAGGTGATTCAGGAGAGACTTCGCACAACTCAGTCCAGGCAGAAGTGTTATGCAGACCAGAAGGTTCGTGATTTGGCATTTATGGTTGGTGATCGGGTTTTGCTTCAGGTATCGCCTATGAAGGGAGTCATGAGGTTCGGGAAGAAGGGTAAGCTGAGTCCGAGATTTATTGTCCCTTTTGAGGTGTTGCGATGTGTTGGGGATGTTGCTTATGAGCTAGCCTTGCCTCCCAACCTAGCAGGAGTTCATTCGGTGTTCCATGTCTCTATGCTTTGGAATTATCACGGTGACCCGATCCATGTTTTGGATTTCAGTTCAGTCCAGTTGGACAAGGATTTATCATATGTTGAAGAGCCAGTAGCTATATTGGATAGGCATGTCAAAAAGCTCAGGTCAAAGAATATTGCATCAGTCAAGGTTTAGTGGAGGGGTCAGCCGATCGAGGAGGCGACTTAGGAGACCGAGCAGGATATGCGCAGTCAGTACCCTCATCTTTTCACAGCTTCAGGTATGTCTCTATACCCGTTCGAGGATGAACTATTTTCTTAAGAGGGGGAGAATGTAACGACCCGGTCGGTCGTTTTGAGATTTAGCACCTCGATCCCCTAATTACTGCTTCCCCCATGTCTATTTCAGCTTTTCAGACTTGTCGGAACGTTTAGTTGTGAATTTCGGAGAGTTTTGGGACACATAGTCCCTATATATGAGTTTAAGCTTTAGAAATCGAACCGTAGTTGGAACTATGTGAAGACGAATCTAGAATGGAATTCCATCGACTCTGTTAGCTCCGTTGGATGATTTCAGGGTAAGGAGCATGTCCGGAATGTGTTTTCAAGGTCTGTAGTAGATTTAGGCTTGAATTGGCGAAAGTTCGAATTTCGGCGATTTCGGCCGATAGATGAAATTTTGATATCGAGCTCGGAATGGAATTTCGAGAGTGGTTGTAGGTCCGTGGTGTCATTTATGACCTGTGTGTAAAATTTGAGGTCATTTGAACTAGTTTTGACGTATTTCGACATCGGTTGTGGATTTTGGAAATTTCATAAGTTCTTACGCTTGAATCCATGCATAATTCTTGATTTTGGTGTTATGTGATGTGTTTTGAAGGCTCGACCAAGTTTGAATGAGGTATTAGGACTGGTTGGTAGGGTTGGTTGGGGTCCCGGGGGCCTCGAGTGTGTTTTGGATGCTCAACTGGCATTTTCTTAGCCTTGTGTGATTGCTGGTTTTTCTGGTGTAAGTGCATCAGTTCTCCCTTCATCACGATCGCGTGAGGGAGCCCACGATCGCGTAGAGTAAATGGAGGCAGGCAGGATTTTTGTACATCGCGATTGCATGAAATGGATCGCGATCGTGTAGGGTGTGCTGCTTAGCCACTGCGTTCGCATAAGCCATGTCGTGTTCGCATAGAATAAATTAGGCGGCAGAGGATTTGAGTGTTTCTCTACGTAGTCGCGTGTAGCCAACCGCGATCGCGTAGGTCTGAGTAAGTTGAGGACCGCATTCACGAGCTTATCCCTGCGTTCGTGTAGAGGAAAATTTAGGCACGTGTTTTGTTACTCTTCGTAGTCGCGACTGGTGGTCTGCGATCGCAATGAAAGTGACCTGGGCGGATTCTTAAAAGACCCAAATCGAGGGTTTGAACCATTATTCATATTTTGAACTTAGGAGCTCGAGAAAGTGCGATTTCTGAAGAGATTTTCACCTGGGCTAAGTAATTCCTACTCGGTTTAGGCTAATTTCCATGATTATACACTTAAATCCATCCTTTAATTTTGAAATTTTTGTGAAAAAATTGGGGAAAATTTGGATAAAGTTCTTAGGCCAAGTTTTTGAGTTTTGATCGAGATTTTGGTATCCGATTCGAGTAATTCTTGTATGGTTAGACTCGTGAGTGAATGGGTGTTCGGAATTTATAATTTTTACCCGATTCCGAGACGTGAGCCCGGAGGACTTTTTGGGAAATTTTTCTAATTTCGCGTATTAGCCTTGAACTAATTAGCTAGATTAATTTCTTAAAGTGATATTTACATTATACAATTGAATAGATTTGGGGCATTCGGAGTCGGGTACTCGGGGCAAGAACGCGGTCTCGAGTTGAGTAGAGCATTCGAGGTAAGTGGCTTGCCTAACTCTATGTTGGGGCTTCCTCTTAGGTTGTTTTGATATAAATTGTTGTGTGGGCGCGGTGTACGTGAGGTGACGAGTACGTATACGGGCCATTATTGCAAAAATTCCATTTTTCTCCGAAAATTATAAATTGTTTTTCTCCTATTACCTTGCCTTACTGTGTTAAATTGTTCACCTTAAATTAGGAAAGCATGCTTACCTGTTTAACATTAAATCTCTTATCTGGCACTATGTGCGCCATGTTAGATAGCTTATTGCTTTCCCTACCTGCTATTTGATGAACCGTTTCAATTGATGCCTTATCTGTCATTCGTTCCGCATTGCATATTAAAATTGGGACTACAGACGTATTCCGGGAGATCCCCCTGTATTGCATATTTAAATTGGGACTACGGACGTATTTCGAAAGATCCCCCTATTCTGCATATTTGCATATTTAAATTTGGACTACGGACGTATTCTGGGAGATCCCCCTGTACTGCATCTTTATATTTGGGACTACGGAACGGTATCCTGGGAGATTCCACTGTGTGATACGTTGTGCTGAGCTGAGGGCTCCATGTTGCTGTTTTACTTCAGATTATTCATTTTTAATGCTTACCTTAGAATTTATTTTCCTTCAGTAATATTTTAAACTGTTTTACTTATAAATCCAGTAGAGCCTTAACCTGACCTCGTCACTACTTGATTGGGGTTAGGCTTGGCACTTACTAGGTACCAATTGTGGTGTACTCATGCCCTTTCCTGCACATGTTTTTCGTGTTCATATCCAGGTACTAGTACTCAGTTCCGTGGTTAGGAGTCGTGGTAGCTGCTTCGAGGAGACCGCAAAATAATTCTGCCGCGTCCGCAGAATCCTTCGAGTCACCTTCCACTCCAGATTTAGATAGACTTTTTATGTATTTCCTTTCGATGTATAGAGCTATCTTGGTGTAGAGCTTTTGACTAAACGTGACATTTCGGGTTTTGGGAGTTCTAATTGTACATGCTGAGCGGCTATCTTATGTCTACTTGTGCTTTCCTTTCTGTCTTTATTTTATTATATTATTTTCCGCAAATTTAGGCTTACCTAGTCGTAGAGACTAGGTGCCGTCACGATGCCATCCGGAGGGTAAATTGGGCCGTGAAATTTGTATACAAGGGATGAATACACTAACATATACTATAACATGCTATATATGTACTTAAAGTAGTACAACAAAGCGTGACCTATGGAAGGGTCGTGTTCTTTTAGGGATTGATAGACTTGTGAAGATCCTACTTATATATATAATTTATCATCAAATATATTTGTGTGCAAATTGACTCATCGACTTATAACTTACTCAGATGCATCGTTGAATATTTAAAACAAAACGTCTGACCTATATCTATTAATAGTAAAAATAAAACGTCTCGACCTATATCGATTAATCTATGTCATGCATTATTAGTGATGAATGAATGTAATCCATTAACTCTATTATAATACAAATAATGAATATAGTAACATATACTATAACATGTGTAATGACCCAATCAGTCGTTCCAGGAGTTTTAGCCCGTTTTCCTCATTTCTGCTTCATTATATGTGGTTAAGCTATTTCATGTTGTGTTAGGGTAGTTGGCTCGGGTTTGGAGAGGTTGTGGAGAGAAATGAGATACTTAGTCTCTTAAGTTGGCCTTATGGTTAGAAAGGTCAACCGGACTTTGACTACTGGGTAAACAACCTCGGAATGTGGATTTTATAGCTCGTATAGCTTCGTTAGGTGATTTGGGACTTGGGAGTGTGTTCATAGTGTTATTTTGAGGTACGGAGTAGAACTAGGCTTGAATTGGCGAAATTGAGTTTTTGGCAATTTTCGGTCGGTAGTGGAAAATTAGCTATCGAAGTCGGAATGGAATTCCGGAAGTTGGAGAAAGTTCTTAATTTTCAGGTCAATCAGACGTGTTTTGGGTGATTTCGGCATCAGTGGAGAAATTTAGAAGTTTCAAAGTTCTTAGGCTTGAATACGAGGTGAATTTGGTGTTTTGGCGTTGTTTTGAGTGGTTTGAAGGCTCAACTAAGTTTGAATGAGGTTATGGGATGTGTTGGCATGTTTGGTTGAGGTACAGAGGGCCTCGGGTGAGTTTTGGAAGGTTATCGGACCAAGTTTGTGGTTTTGAGAGTTGCATATTTTTCTTCTGTTCTATTGCAGAGGTTCCTTTTTCTCAATCACGTGAGGAGGCTCGCGATCGCATAGAGCATTTGTGAAGGCAATCAAGTTTGTTCTTCGCGTTCATGCACAAAGGGCTGTGATCGCGATGGTTGATCCGGTGAAGCATCGCGAACGCGGGGGTTAGTTCGCATTCACATAAGGTTAAGTGGACCAAAGCTGGGGCCACGCGTTTGTTCTTCGGGAACGTGGTCAATGGTCCCCGATCGCGTAGGAGTGAGGGGCAGAGCATCGCGTTCGCATGTTGAGGGACGCGTTCGCGTAGTGTTATTTCAGGAGCCAGCAAAGGTATTCTTCGCGATCGCGAGGGTCTTTCCACGATCACGATTAAGGAAAATACCTGGGCAAAATGTTTAAATAGAGGTCTTCGCGATTTTTAGCCCATTTCTCACCATTGTTGAGCGGTTTTGAAACTTTATGAGAGGGATTGAAGAGGGAATCGAAGGGAATAACTTGGAGGTAAGATTTTTGAACTCAATACTCGATTCTATATTGATTTCTAACTAATTAGACCTGAAATTAGTGGGACTTAAACCCTAAAATTTGAGAATTAGGGCTTATGATTAGGAGACCTTTGATTGAGGATTAGAGGGGCCATTTGAGGTCCGATTTCGATGTTCTTGATATGTATATACTCGTGGGAGGATAAGGATTCTTGTGATGTGATTTTTATCAAATTTCGAGATGTGGGCTCGGGGGTCGGGTTTGGCTAATTTCGGGATTTTTGGTTAACTTTGATAATTTTCGAGTGGGCTTTGTTCCTTTAGCATATATTGATGATGTTAATATGGTGTTGGTTAGATTTGGAGCAATTGGAGGCCGATTCGAGAGGCGAAGGCATCGCAGATTAGTATTTTGGCCGGTTTGAGGTAAGTAACGATTGTAAATCTAGACCTGAGGGTATGGAACCCCGGTATTTCGTGTTGTTTTGATAATGAGGTGACACACATGCTAGGTGACAAGCGTGTGGGCGTGCACCGGTAGGGATTGTGACTTGGTCCGTTCTGTAGCGACTATTAAGTCGCGTATTTGATTTGAAATAATATGATATCCCGTATTTTAGAGATTGATACTATATTTTGGGTTGTACGCCATGTTTGGGGCCTTGTGCCGACCTGTTTGGACCCTAAGGGGTATTTTTCTACTATTCTCACACTGTTCTGTTAGAAAATATAAACTCAATCGTGATTTATACCTGTTCACTATTTATCACTCTGTTGTTTTAAAATAATGAAAGATATTTTGGGTTGAGTCCCCGTGATTTGTGATGAGTTGCCCGAGTGGCTTGTGA
>MDKH01153580.1:0-23864 GCA_005239495.1 Nicotiana undulata
TTGGTTGCTTAGCCTTACGTCGCCCTTCCAAAGCATCTCAGGAAGGCGCCGCGTAACAATACATATGAGTGCAATGTAGGATCAATTTCAAGAGATATTAACTTTAAACTCGGAATGAATCACACTTCCCAACATCAGGATACTCCTGGGAACATTTTAAACTTGAAAGAAATGCTACCGGCAAAAATGTACAAGAACAGGAACAACGATATTTAGAAGAACACAGAACAACCAAGTCTTAGAATGCAGATAGCCTAAGAGGGAGAGACTTACACCCGCTCATGCCAATAAAGAAAGTTTCCCTACATACCTTGTTGAATAGATGGCTACGTTTTCCTGATTTTTTTTAACACTTTTGTGGTGATTAACTCGGCCTGCAACAAGTATAATAGTGAAGATCCATAGCTTATTCACGCTAAATCTTAATAAAACCGCCTTCTGATTCAATTTAGTCTACTTGGGAACTTCGAAAGGAGTTTTGAGAGCGTTTCTGAGTGAGTTACATAGGGTATTACTCCTAGAATGAAAGAGAAAGAGCCCACAACCTTTTATTCTACACCAAGTATAGGAAATTCCGTTGCTTCACATGCAAAATGTCGCCTCTCCTTGGTTACTGCACCTGGTGGGACAACTGGTGCAATTTTAATGAAACATGTAGCCACCTTCTATCCTCATATCCGTCGCTGACTGATTGGCCGCGTTAGGAGCCAAACATTCCAAGCTTTATTTTATGTGTTGGGTGTAATTATTACCTTGCCGAGGTTAGTTATAATACTTTTTGAGTACATGAGATCGATCGTACTCATACTACACTTTTGCACCTTACGTGCAAATTTGCTGTTTTGAATGATAGAAACGAACATTGAAGATGTACTTATTTTTCGAATATAGCTATCACTTGTCCTTCGTAATTTTGGATTCGTACTATGTTTAAAAATATTCCAAACAGATGTTGTATTTACTTTCGTACCAGCTTTGTAAATCTATATCTTAATGGCTCATGACTTGTACTACCAATCATTGAGATATTGTACGAAAATTCAGCTAATTCATTTATTGATTACTTATTATCTTCGGTAGATTTGTGTAACTGTTATTTAGCTTTGCTAGCAGTTTGAATTAAGTACCATCACAACTGGATGGAATTTGGATCGTGACAAATCTGCAACGTATGATTAAGATTATGGATTTGCTTCTGTTGTAGAAGGTTAATATTATAGTTTATTAAATTAAGTCCTGAAACACAGTCTAGTGACTAAGAGATCAAAATTTTAATGGCCAGTTGAACTTATCCTTCAATTTTTCCTTCATAACGTATGTGGAAAAAAAAGTACCTTGTATAAGGAAATGGTACAGCTTTAAGCATCTTCCTAAGCATCGAAGTGACCGAATTCGCTGTGAAAAGCATCTTCCTAAGCATCGAAAATGATATTAACTATTAAAAGTGATTTATTTTTTTAAAAAAATGTGATTTATTTCAATACTAGTGAATAATCAAAAAATATTAAGTGTAAGTGAGAAGAAATGATAGCCAAACTAATATTGCCAAAGGACTGGGGCCTCGAGCTCGATAGCCTCGGGGGTCTCGAGGTCGGTCGATAACAGTAAATAATGAACTGTAAATGAAGAACAATAAATGAAGAACAATAAAGTTGAAGAGTAATATTGAGCATGTTAAACAAGAAAAGCAGAGTGGAATGTTCTGTTTCACTGAATGATGATCCCCCCTTACAAATGATTGGAGTCCCCTTTATAAAGGAGGAAAAAATCTTAATATGGTACATTTCTAATTATGACGAAGATTACTATTGGTACAGCTGTATAACGGCGTAGTACGGAGTTGTACTATTTCTTACAAATCCTATCCGTCCTAGCCACGCGTCCTTGGGAATTTCCATCTTTTTTTTATTTGATTGTCATCTATTTTGCACTGCCTCGAGGTAAGCCATGTCGGGCCTTCGATGTGCTCCCTCGAGGTATGTATTATGAGATCAGACTCGACCCTTGCTTCAAGCCTTCCGAGCTCGGGCTCGGCACAACAGATACCTTGATATTGAACTCCTTTGATTTCAGACGTATACAAATATTCCCCGCGTTTCTTGGAATGAAATGATAAGAAACGAACTTGAATTTCCAAGATCCTAGACCATGATATCATTTTTGTGACGTAGACGCTGAAATGACTGAAGCGTCACACTGATTCTCTTCCCCAAAAGCATTGAGTTAAGTTAGAGCCGGTCGGCCATAAGTATTAATGAACAGTCGCCGCCTTCCTCTATATATACCCGCTTTCGTTCCGTATTAGGAACTTTCATTTGCAGCATCTATTCTCTTCTGTAAACATCATTTCCTCCACAAGCCCTTCCGCCCTACCAACTTAGAACCTCGCCGGCATCTTCATTTCTTTCTCTTTTTCTAAAGAAGCTATGTCTAAAACTTCCAAATATGTTCCTAAAAAAGAAGGAACCTCCACTTCTTCTTCCCATCCGGCCGGTGTTAAATAGTCGGCGCTCAATGAGATTGTTACGAGCAACTTCCGTGGATGCCTAATGCGGTCCTCGATCTCGTGGACTGGGCTCGCAAACTGGCTGCCACCTCGTCTTACGACAAACTCAAGTGGAAGGATTTGCCGAAGGGCAAGTGGGAAGCCAAACACCACGATATGTGTTATAACATTACTTTCCCTAAAAAATACCTTTCTTCATGTGGCTTAATTCCACTGTCGCAAGTATTGGTGATTTTTTTGAGATAAGGTCACCCCCTTTTGGGGAGGAAGAGGGATCCTCGACTCAAGAGCCAAAAAAGAATAACAAGAGAAAAAGGTCCTCGAGGAATGAGGGCACCCAAAGCAAAGCAAGACCAGCTCGGGGACGCAAGAAAAACGTTGTCGTTGAGGATTTTTACTTCATCTGCCGGTCAATGGGAGACGATGACGATGAGGTGGAGGATTTGACGTTGATAACTCGAACTAGGAAGCCTTCTGAGGCTATTAAACTTTCTGGAACCGAGACCCTTGGCCTCACAACAAGACCCTCACTAGTAACAGGGGATGGGAGTCCCGTGTCACCCGAGGTAGTGATTGTTGCCCACACTTCGGGAAATACTTCAGAAAGGGTGAGCTTCGAAGCTCCACTGCCTGAACAGAGCGCCTCGGGTGATCTCCCCGAGGCCGTGGCAGCAGGTCACTCCTCGTCTTTTCCAACTTTCTCCGAAGATACCTTAAGGGACGCTTCTCTGTAGGCCTTCAACAAATTTAAGACTGAGTTGTGTCATTGTGAGGCCGAGTTGCATTATCCCTCAGGCTTCTTTGCGACAAAAAGGAAAATGAATTGATATATCTTCAATCGAAATTGACCCGAGCTCGTGAATACGAGGACGAGCTAGAGAAGCAGGTAACATTAGTTCTGAAAAAATATGGACTCCCTCTCCCGTCTTCGGAGGCTAATACTTCGATGTCTCAGTTGCAGCGAAAGGCCGATATGTTGGAACGCCTTCGAAGAGAGGTCAACCAGGTTAATTCTGAGTGCAAAGAGTGGAAAACGCATATGGATATCCTTGCTGTGGCAAAAAAAGACACCATGGCGAAGGTATCCGCCCTTAAAATTCAACTTCGGAACGCTCAAGAGGGCAATTTGGTTCAGGCGGGCAGGATAGCCCAGCTCGAGGTTGGCATTAAGAAGGCCAATGCTGAAGTCGAGGAAGCCCGGACCGATGCCAAAGAAATAAAAGCCATAGCCGACAAGACGGTAGCCATCTATTTGAAATATGCTATTGAAGCTCAGATGGAGTTAAGGGGGGCCTCTGACCGGGAGCAAATAAGCAACGAATACGTCCGATTCCGATGCCAGAGGGAAACCCTCGAGGAGATCCATGCTAAGGGCTTCGATCTCTTCGAGCGAATAGAGCAGGCTAAGGTAAACGAGGCCGATGACAAGTTTTCCTCTGATGATGAAACTGATGTAGAGGATGATGAAGATAAGGCTAACGAGGAGGCTTTCCGGGAAGAGGCTGGTCCTGAGGGGGTTGATGAAGACAAGTACCCGAGGGAGAAAAGACTCCCGAAGATCAGACTGCCGAAGGTCAAGATCCCGAGGGTGTAGTAGTCCCCGTGGGTGCTGCCTCCGAGCAGGTGACTCCGTCAAAAGATTAGGCCTCCTTTAGTTTCTTTGTAAGGGCTCCTTGTGGGAGTTTTGTAAACATATTTTTGTATCCTCATCATAAATATAAAAAATCGTTTGTTTCATTTTTTGTTTTGTCTTTGTGTTAATTTCTATCTTGCCTTTGTCTTTGCTTTGAGATTTGACGTTGTTGATGATCAATCCAAACTATTGGACCTAGAATATAAAACCCTTAGGTTTAACAATCGGTAATAGGTGATCACTTAGGGTCCGATCTTCGAGCTAATCTTTAGCTCGGGACATTCGAGTCCGAACTAGGTGAGGTCTCGAGCACATTGTGAGTTGGCCCTTAAGTTCTTAATTTTGTTTAAGCAATCCACTAGGCAAAGCCTAGGGTTAGTTTTTATTTATATAAAAAGTATAAATACAAAGTTGCATGTTGTCTCATGAAGTGTAAGACTATAAGAAAGGAAAACTACATCTACCCTAGTATCAAATTTGAGTAAACTATACCCAAACTTGATGTTACACTCGGATAAGCTAATACATGTAAGGCAGATGCCTAACATAAAAACTAGCCTAAAACAAAATACTCGAGGTCCATATATTCCTTGAATCCAGTAGATCAAATGTAGAGCACCAGTGCTCCACATAAACAACTAGTGCTCCTCCTTGATCCAGATGATGATGCTTCCAATCTTGTGTAGTACGATATTTCCATGTCTTCTTCGATTGTCTTCAGTGTTCCATGTGTTATGTGCCTTCTCTTGTCGCACCTTAATCCCAATTACACTCTGGGAATTACTCATGAGTAAGGAGAGGCAGTGTATTATCATTGTGAGTGTACTGCCTTTGCACAAATATATGGGTAGCTTCATGTGCTTGTTTCTTGTAGCCATTGCATGAGAGTGTTCCTGAGTAGTCCAGTTACCTTTCCATCCAATGGTGTTAACTCTATTTGCATTGTACCAGTCTGTATCCATTATTCAAATGAGGCATGAGGGAAGTACATGTCTTCCATTTATGGTGATTTTTCCTCCAGATTTGCGTGTTGTCCACTTGCATCTTGTTGTAGCCTTTGTCTTGGGTGACCTTACATATGATATTGAGTTGTGCTGCATCAAGATCCAGGCCCATGAGGCCGCAAATATTTCCACAATGCAAGGACAACTCCAATGTTTGTATAGGCCACCCTTTGACACTTTTCGGTTATTGGTTCTCATACTTATGCATGTCACCTTTCCTTCTTCAAGGGAATGAGTATATTGTACTAATACCACCCATAGAAGTCGTAATTGGAGACAAGGTATGAGCACACTAACGTTTCCTGCAAAAAAGAAAACAAGGTTAGAATAAAGAATGATCATCATGTACTCTTCCCAAAGGATTTGTATATAATTATCAAATGAGATGCAATCCTCTCCTGTCTCCTTTCTCCTCAAAATTTTTCCACTCCACAATAGACCTAACCCCCCAACATCCAGATTATTTAGAAGCCATACCTCACACATTCTATAAGCCTAATCCCCTTACCATCTTTATTCCTTGTGTGCCTAACTATTTGACTCCAATTTCCTATCTCCTCTATGTTCTTATCATGATATTAAGTGCCAATATTTGCCTGGCTCCCTGTACACTTTGATATTTCATTTCTTTCTCCTAAGTATCTCCTTCCATGTTTCCCATTTCGCTTGAACATTCTGGGCAACTTCCCTTTGTTTAGCTTATACGAAGGACTTCCATTCCCTAGCTCACTGTTATCCCTACTGCATTTCTGTCTATCCCATTTGATCCTCCCCATTTTCCTTATTTTCTCCTTTATCCTTGTGTGATAAATGAAATAGAAGTCTTCAACTATAATAAGAAACCTCCAATTCATTGTGTTGGCGTCCAGAAAGACCCCATATTTCTTCGCCTCTTTCCCTACGTCTACACTTACATATATCCTAAATTTCCTATCAGTGGAATGAGCATCAAGTGCTAATACCACCAAATGAGAGTTCCTCAAAGAATATAGCATAAGTGTAATATAAGTACCTGCAAATAAGAACACATCATTAGTATAAAAATCAATCACCAACTTCTCCTCTAAATGGATTTGAAGTTGATGATCAATATTCTTGCCCAACCCTTTTTTCTCATCCTTTAAACTTCTTTCTTCCATATCATCTAACTTCTTGAAACCTTGATTCGTAGATTTGGACATAACAATTTATCTACATTCACCAATATCCTCCCTTGTGTGTCCAATTGATGAAACTCATGACATTCAAGGTTACCCACATCAAGTGCATAATTGGCCAAATGGTCAGCAAGCTTGTTGCCTGCTCGATAGATATGTGTCACCTCCCCATGACATTGCTCCAGCATCTTCTTTATTTCTTCAATTTCATCCTCAATGATCCAAGGTGGTTTCCATATTCCATTGATAGCATGTTTCATCAACATCGAATCTGTTTCAAGCCATATTTGATCCAAGTTATTTTGCACGCAATACCTTAGGGCCTCCAGTATCGCTAAGGCTTCCACCTTTGTATTTGTAGTCTCCTCTACCTCCTTCCCCAATGCATATATTATATCCCCAACCTCATTCCTCACACAAACACCTATTGAACTCCTCCCAGGATTTCCCCTTGAAGCTCCATCCGTGTTAATTTTGATTCTTCCCTCTCTTGGCAGCTCCCATATCACTTTAGTAATCTTCAACTTAGGCATATATCTTTCCATCATCATTAAAATATTTGGCCATCTACGGGGGACCTGATTTAATATGGGCTTCCTCACCTTGATCAATGACGGAATGGTAGTGTTTATTTGGTATACCACTCTATTGATCGACACCGCATCTCCATGCTTATTACTATTCCTTCTCTTCCACAATTCCCGTGTAATAATGCAAGGTAGTTCTTGAAATATAGGTTTTAATATTGGTATCACATCTATTGTCCAACACTTCACTATGGCTTGTTGTAGGTTCATACCTTGCAATGATAATCCTGCATGAGAAACGAAATAACCCCATACCTTCCTAGCCGCATATGAATCGAAAAAGACATGTGCTATTGACTCCTCCTCCGGATTCAAGCAACACCAACACCTTGATAGAATGAAGTACCCCATCCTTCGAATAGATTCATCTAAAGGCTGTTTATTTTTCCATAATTTCCACATGAAGAACGATATTTTGAAGGGTAAACCCTTCACCCACATGTTCCTATAGATGATAGCAGGATCACTCCTTTTCCTGAGATATTCCCAAGATATCTTGACTGAGAAATTTCCTTTAGTTTCGAGATTCCACACTAGTTTATTTAGAGTATTTTCCTCAACTGGAGGAGCAACATTTTCCAGTACATGTGTTGCCAAATATTAAGGTAGCAATTGAAACAATAGCTCTTCATCCCAACCTCCATCTTTCACCACATCATGAACATTATGGAATATTTTATCACAAAAGAAATCAGGAGGAGTAACAAAATATAGT
Source organism: Nicotiana undulata (assembly GCA_005239495.1). Lineage (NCBI taxonomy): Eukaryota > Viridiplantae > Streptophyta > Magnoliopsida > Solanales > Solanaceae > Nicotiana > Nicotiana undulata. The sequence goes on from MDKH01153580.1 coordinate 7,603, forward strand.
GATCCCAAACATGTCCAATTATCAAACCAAAATAAAGAGGATCCCATCTTGAGTTTCCATACTATTTCATGTTCCACCATGTCTCTACATTCAAGCATTTTTATCCAAACATGTGAACCATCTTTCCAAGGCACTACCAATGAATTTAATTTTTGTAATATGCCTGACTCATGAAGGAACTCCATAATGAAAACTTTGTTCTAAAATTCCACCATAATTTACAAAATAAATCCTTGGACATATCATGGAGTTATCGAAACCCTACACCTCCTTCTTCACAAGGTAAGCACAATTTATCCCAAGAAGTCCAATGCCCACCTCTCCCATCTACTGAATTGCTCCAGAAGAATCTTGCTAACAATATATGGAGCTTGTTAATCACAAATTTAGGAGGATTCACAACTGACAATAGATGGATGAGCATGCTTTGTAACACATGTGAGATCCACTGCCCCACCCCCAATAGATAACAATTTTCCCTTCCAAGATTGTAGTTTATCAAGAACTTTAGTGATAAGTCATTGATAATAATCCATCCTCCTTCTAGAATAGAAAATAGGGCAACCATGGTATATGAATGGAAAATTTTGTCTTCCAATTCCAGTGATCCTCTCCACTTTTCGAATCACCTCCTCATTTGTAGAATGATGCATGTAGATTGCAGATTTAGCCTTATTAACCTTCTGTCCACTTGCTGCCTCATAAGCATATAACACCTCCATAATCAGGTTTAATGAGGTAGCATCAGATGATGAAAAGATGATCGTATCATCAGCATAAGCTAGATGATTAATCTTAGGGCTCCACTTTGGTAAACCAAACCCACAGAAGTATAAATTCAAGTGAAGTGAATTTAAACCTCTTGATAAAGCCTCTACTGTCAGAATGAATAAAGTAGGTGACAAAGGATCCCCTTTCTTTACTCCTCTTAAAGATTTAAAGAATCCGTGAGTCTGTCCATTGATGAGCACTAAGTATAAATTGTTGGATATAATTCCATACACTAGGCCAATGAGTCTTTCATCAAACCCCATTTTCCTCAAGACTTTGGTCAAAAATAACCAAGATAATCTATCATATGCCTTCATCATGTCTAATTTAATCACCACATTAGGGCCTATTTTTGTTCTCATCCTAATGTCAGTGATTATCTCCTGAGTTAATAGCACATTCTCCAAAATACTTCTGCCTTGCACGAATCCTTCTTGTTCATCAGAAATAAGATTAGGAAGATAACCAACTAACCTCTCATGAATCACCCTCGAGAACACCTTATTGATGAAATTGCTAAGGCTAATTGGCCTCATGTCAGAAAATGTATTCACTTCTTTCTTCTTAGGAAGTAGCACCAAATTTGTGTGAGTCAAAAATCTAGGAAGATCATGCCCATTGAAGAAAGCCTTCACCATATCTACTACATCTTCTTGTATGGTATCCCAACATGCTTGGAAAATATTTCCATTAAACCCATCGGGACCTCCAGTACTTTCAGCATTTAAGCCAAAAACTGCCTTCTTGACTTTATCACACGTTGGTTGCTTCATGAGCTCCCCATTCTGCTCATTGTTCACCATGCTTGGAATATGATCAATAATGCCAAAGGGATTAGGGACTGATTCCTCATGGAATTGGGCAGTAAAAAATCTCACTGCCTCATCCGCGATATCTTCATTTTCTTCCAGCCATTGTCCATTACTGGATAGAATTCTCTTCATTTGTAACTGTTTCCTTCTTACTCAAACTTGGGCATGGAAAAATTTCGTATTTTTGTCTCCGTCTTGAAACCATTGCATACCTGATTTCTGCTTCCAAAACTCTTCCTCCAGTGCCATAAATCTATACAAATCTGCTTGAACACGATGCAGTCTTTCTCTATTTTCTAATGTTGGTCTCAAAATGAATTGAGCTTCATGAACTTTAACCACCTCCTCTAGGCTGATCACCTTCTGAAATATATCCCCAAATGTTGCCTTGCTCCATGTGGATAGAGCATTTTTTAATCTCTTCAACTTATAGTTAAATAAGGTGAATGGATTAGCATGAAAGTCAGCCTTCCGATTTTCTTGAACCACTGCCTTAAATGAGTCATTCTTGATCTAAGAATTCAAGAACTTGAAAGGTTTCTTAATAGGCTCAATCACTGGTTTCAAAGTGATGAGCATGGGGATATGATCCGATCCTGTTTTTGGAAAATGCTCGATCTCCAACGCATGCCATAAATTCTAGAATTCTACATTAGCCTAACACCTATCTAGGCGTTTAAATATACAATCTTCCTCAACTATCCCATTTCTTAATAGGCCCTTAAGTTCTTTAGGTATCGAACCTTAGGCTTGTTTTTAAGTTAGCCCTTAGGCTCTTTAGATTGGCCCTTAGGCTCTTTAGGTTGAACCGTAGGCCCTTAGGCTCTTACAAATCGACCCTTAGGCTCTTTTTAGATTGTGTCAATTTGATCCCTAAAATGGCTATAATTTCCCCCCTATCTGGCTAAAGACTTTTACAAATTTTGTTATGCCTTGGCATATTTTTATATTCGGCCGACTTTTGGACGATTCGATTGATTGGAACCTAGATTGCAAGTCGATGTGTGACGATAATTGACTACCTCGTGAGGTTCTCTCGAACACTGATTTTTTCAAAGCCTTCACATTGTTTGGAGCTTATATTATCGAAGCTCATTTGCTTATGCCGAGGGTAGTCCGATTTAACCTTTTTTCGAAGTATTTGAAGGCCTTTTGTTTTTATCGCGGAAGTCGGACGTCTCCAAGCCGGATTATTTTGGCCGTAGCCTTTTCATATGACCGTAGTATTTTATATGGTTGTAGCCTTTTAGTCCCCCAGTGAGATGTCCTTGACATTAATATCGAGGGTTTGCCCTTTTAAAGGTCTTATAAGTTCGAGTCTATGGCCTTGGCCTTAATATCGAGGGGATTCCTCTCTTAAGGTCTTATAAGTTTTAGTATGGCTCACTGAGGTCTTATAAGTTCGGTTTTTCCCCATTGGGGTCTTACAAGTTCAATATGCCCTCATTGAGGTCTTATGTGCTCGAGTTTTAGATGGCTTGATATGTTGACTATCGAGGACAATCCCCAAGTGTTCGGGTGTGTTTGGCCCTTAATCCGTTTATTGAAAGTAGTGGACTTCCTCGAGGCACAAAATGTTTTGATATAATAAGAATGCTTCTTCAAATGATCGATACATGCGAACATGTTTTTGCCATCGGGGGTTCGACTATTCTACATGGACACGGTTCATTTGACTGTTTGGCCCATTACAACATTCTCCTATCGAGGCTCTCTTCGGCATAACTTGCTTTCTTCGAAAAGGTAACCTCTGAGGGTGATGCCCCCCTCTATATTCGAGGTTGATTAAAAAAGAAGCCTTGAATACTTGTTGAACTTTCCTTAGGTAGCATATAGATGTTGCCTCGTTAAAAACCTTGCTGGTAAAACCCATTTGGGATAAAACCCGATCTAAGGAAAAAGAGTTCAATGCATGCTTTAAAGCCCAAGGCCTTCGAGCTGAAGGGTGTTTCGATTCCTCCAATCGAATACCTGCAAAAAGTGAGTATGAAATATAAATAAAAAGGAGAAGGTTATACCTTAGAAATAATAGCGTTTGAGCAGTGATATAATCCAATTGTTTGGTAGCTTCTCGCCTTTCATAGTGTTAAGCTTGTAGGATCCTTTGCCTACTATACGGAGGACACGGTACGGTCCTTCCCAACTAATGCTTAGCTTCCCTTCATTTGGGTTTCGAGTGTTGAGGGTGACTTTCCTTAGAAGCAAGCCCCCAACATCGAAGTATCAAAGGTTTGTTCTTCTGTTGTAGTACATTTCGATCATTTGTTTTTGAGCGGCCATTCGAACCAGCGCGGACTCACGCTTTCATTTAGTAGCTCAAGGGAGGTGTTCATGGCTTCGTTGTTTAAGTCCTCGATGGCATGATGAAATATGACGCTCGGTTCCCCGACCTTGACTGGTATCAATGCCTCGGACCCATATACCAAAGAGAACAGGATCTCTCCTGTGCTCGACTTAGAAGTTGTTGGATACGCCCATAGTACTTTGGGCAGCACTTCTCTCCACTTCCCCTTCGTATTTTCTAACCTCTTCTTTAAGTTGTGAATGATAGTTTTGCTTGTGGACTCGGCTTGACCATTTGCACTTAAGTGGTAAGGCGTTGAGAGGATCCTTTTTATTTTATAACCCTCCAGGAATTTTGTCACTTTGCTGCCGATGAACTATTTCCCATTATCGCATGTAATCTTTGAGGGAGTCCCGAATCGATATACGATGTGGTCCCATATGAAGTCGATGAATTCTTTTTCTCTTATCTTCTCGAAGGCTTGCGCTTCTACCTATTTTGAGAAGTAGTCAGTCATAAATAAGATGAATCTAGCTTTAACTGACGTCATTGGTAGGGGGCCGACGATGTTCATCCCCAATTTCATGAATGGCCACTAGGATAGGACCGAGTGTAGTTGTTCACCGGGTTGATGAATCATCGGTGTGAATCTTTGGCATTTGTCACATCTCCGAACGAACTCCTTGGTGTCCTTTTCCATGCTATCCCAGGAATACCCCACACTGATTACCTTTCGAACTAAGGAATCAGCACCAGAGTGGTTTCCACAAGTGCCTTCGTGGATTTCTCGTAGCACATAATCAGTGTCCCCCAGTCCGAAGCATACTACTAGAGGTCCGTCGAAGGTCCTCCTATAAAATGTTCAATTCTCATCGAGTGAAAATCGGGTTGCTTTGGCTCGAAGGGCCCTCGATTCTTTTGGGTTCGTTGGGAGCTTCCCATGTTTCAAGTAGTCGATGAATTGTTCCTCCAATCCTATGTTAGCCTCGTTGAGTTGATTTCCTCATGGACTTTTTTAATTACCTACTTTGATAGTTGTACGACAGTTCCCGAGACTATGTCATCTTCTTCAACAGACGAACCCAAGTTTGCGAGTGCATCACCCTCGCTATTCTATTCTCAAGGTATGTGGACCAGGGTCCAATCTTTGAAGCGATGCAATGTTACTTGAAGCTTGTCAAAGTATCTTTGCATCCTATCTTCTCAAACTTCGAAGCTTCCATTTACTTGGTTAACTACCAAAAGGGAGTCACATTTTGCCTCGATGACCTCTGCTCCTAGGCCTTTGGCTAGTTCGAGTCCTGCAATCATGGCTCATACTCGACCTCATTGTAAGTGAATTTCGAAGTTTTTATGGATTGCCTAATTATGCTGCCCGTAGGTGGTTTTATAACTATAACGAGTCCAGGCCCTTTCACATTCGAGGCATCGTTAGTGAAGAGGGTCCATGCCCCCGATGATGTGTCCATTTTTAACAAGAGTTCATTCTTTACTTCGGGCACGAGGGCAGGTGTAAAATCGGCAATGAGGTCTGCAAAAATTTGAGACTTGATAGCCGTTAAAGGTTGATATTCGATATCATACCCTCCAAGTTCGATGGCCCATTTAGCCAATCGGCCTGATAATTCGGGCTTATGCAAGATGCTTCGAAGTGGATATGTAGTTAATACACATATATGATGACATTGAAAGTATGCTAGATGCACTTACTAACGCAAGAGCTAATTTTTCTAAGTGTGGATACCTGGTTTCAGCATCTCCTAGGGTCCGACTTACGTAATAAACAGGGAATTACAAACCTTATTCTTCTCAAACCAATACACCACTTACCGCTACTTCAGACACGACAAAATACAATTATAGTGTTTAATCCTCTTTCGGAGTATGAAGTAAGGGTGGGCTATAGAGATATTGCTTTAATTCCTCCAAGGCTTGTTGGCACTCCGGAGTCCATGAGAAGTGGTTTTTCTTTTTGAGTAGGGAGAAGAAATGATGGCTCCAATCTGAAGACCTCAAGATGAACCGTCCTGGGGCAGCTATCCTTCCAGTTAGACATTGTACGGCTTTCACATTGTTCACCATGGTGATCTCCTCGATTCCTTTGATTTTATGGGGGTTAATCTCGATCCCCCTGTTCGACACCATGAAGCCCAAAAACTTGCTTGATCCGACTCTGAAAGCGCATTTCTCGGGGTTGAGCTTCATGTTGTACCTTCTTAGGATATCGAACGTTGCCTGCAAATGAGTTTAATGGTCCTCTGCGTGCAGGGACTTAACTAATATTTAATCAATGTAAACTTCCATAGATTTGCCTATTTGATGTTCGAACATCTTATTAACTTGGCGTTGATTTGTAGATCCTACATTGTTTAGCCCAAAGGGAATTACATTATAGCAATATGTACCATACTTCATGATAAACAAAGTCTTTTCCTGGTCCTTCGGGTACATTTGAATTTGATTGTACCCCGAGTAGGCGTCGAGAAAAGTAAGGATCTCGTGGCCAGCCGTTGCATCTATTAGACGGTCGATGTTTAGCAGCGGGAAGGAATATTTAGGGCATGCTTTGTTCAAATCTTTGTAATCTACACACATTCTAAGTTTATTTCCCTTTTTAGGCACTACTACTACGTTAGCTAGCCACTCGGGGTATTTTACTTCCTTAGATCCTATTTTGAAAAGTTTGGTTACCTCATCTTTGATGAATGCATGCTTTACATCGGATTAAGGTCTCTTTCTTTGCTTCACCGGTTTGAAACTGGGGTCGACGCTTAGTCGATGGGTGGTTATCTCCGGTTGAATCCCTGTCATATCTTAAATGGGACCAAGCGAAGCAATCAATGTTATCAATAAGAAATTGAATGAGTTTTTTCCTGAGTTCGAGGGTTTATCCCGTTCCCATGTATACCTTTCATTTTGAAAGATGATCGATCAATACGGCCTGCTCGAGTTATTCGATAGTGGACTTCATTGCATCTGATTGCTCGGGGGCAACGAAGGCTCGAGGAGTAAGGAAGTCTTCTTCTCCGTCCTCGACCACCTGTTCATCGATCACCTGTCCCTCGGGCTCAACCGAGGGTATGGGCTGTGATTAATATTTAGCTATCTTCTAGACTTTTGACTTCTCCGAGGTAGATGGAGTCGATACTGGTGCCAAGTCATGTACTGCGAACATCTCTTGGGCTGCATGCTGCTCTCCATACACCGTTTTCATGCCATCCTTTGTTGGGAACTTCATCATTTGATGAAGGGTTGATGGCACTGCCCTCATGCTATGGATCCACGGTCTTCCAAGCAAAGCATTGTACCTCATGTCACCTTCGATGACATGAAACTTGGTATCTTGTATGGTCCCGTCCACGTTGACTGGGAGGATGATTTCTCCCTTTGTTGTTTCAATCGCTATGTTGAATCTATTCAGGCCTCGAGAGGCGAGTATGATTTGGCCGAGCAACCCGAGGTGCTCTACGACCCTCAACCTAATTATATTTCCTGAACTACCTGGATCCACGAACACACGTTTAACTTGAACTTTATTTAAAGGGAAAGAAATTAACAGTGCATCATTGTGAGGCTGAGATAAGGCCTTGATATATTTCTTGCTGAATGTAAGGGATGTAATCCTGAGTTCGCTTCTCCCTGGTGATGGACACTTTGGTTCGTTTGAATATGGGTCCATGTGGAACGTCGACTCCTCCGATGATCATGTGAATGACATGTCGGGGCTCTTCTGGTTCATTCTTCCTTCTTGTATCTCTCTCTCGAAAATGATTCTTGTCCCGGTCGCTGAGAAACTCTCGAAGGTGGCCCTTGTTGAAAAGTCGGGCTACCTCCTCTCGAAGTTGTCTGCAATCCTCAGTCCTATGACCATGAGTACCATGGTACTTGCACATTAAGATGGGGTTCTTGTGAGAAGGATCTGACTGTATGGGCTTGGGCCACCTAGTGTCTCTAATATTTTCGATGGCTGATACTATGTCTTAGGCGTCGATGTTGAAGTTGTACTCTAACAATCAGGGTGCCTCCAACAGCCTTGAGTGCCTACCGAAATCGGTTTTTCTAATGAGTCCCCGGGAACTTTGGCCTCGATCCGCCCTTCGATTATTTCAAGGTATTTTACGCCTCAAAGTGTTTCTTCGGTCTTCAATGTATGACTGATACCTTTCCTTATTTGGTCTTGGCTCTCTTTCTATGTTTCTTGATTCCTTTGCTAGTAGCATGCTTGGATATCCGCCCAAGTTATGGCGGGATACTCGATCAAGTTTTGCTTCAGCAGCTTCGAATCTATTGAGCTTTGTTCATTCAGTCCTTGGGTGAAGGCTTGCATGGCCCAATCATCGGAGACTAGTGGTAACTCTATTCGCTCCATCTGGAAACGGGATACGAACTTCCTCAGCATCTCGTTCTCTCTTTGTTTGATTTTGAAAACATCGGACTTCCTTGTAGCGACTTTTATGGCACCAACATGTGCCTTTACAAAAGAGTCGGCCAATATGGAAAACGAATTAATAGAGTTCGGGGGGAGGTTATGATACCACATCATGGCCCTCTTAGACAGTGTTTCTCCGAATTTCTTCAACAAAACAGATTCGATCTCGTCGTCTTTCAAGTCAATCCCCTTTATACCACAAGTGTATGTGGTGATGTGCCCATTGGGGTCTGTTGTCCCGTTGTATTTTGGGATATCGGACATACGAAACTTCTTCAGAATAGGCTTCGGATCCGCACTCGGTGGGAACGGTTTCTGTACAAATTTCTTCGAATCTAGTCCTTCCAAGATCGGTGGTGCTCCCGGGATCTAGTCGACCCACTAGTTGTAGGTTTTTACTTTCTTATTGTTGTCCTCTATCTTCTTTTCTCCTGACTCGACCCTCTTGGTGAGTTCCTCGAGCATCCTCATGATGATGGGGTCAGTTCCTAACCCATTATTGCTTGATCTTTCTAGCGCTGGCTAACCTCGAAGAGTTATTTATGGTCCTGCTGTGCTCGAAGTCTTTTGCTGACTCTATAGCTGAGAGCTTGCAACATTTCAAAGATTTCTTGTAGGCTGACTTCATCTCGAGCATGTGTTCTGTGTGCGTCAGGGTGGTCCCCTGCGCATACACTTCCTTTAATATCAGTGCCCAAATGGATGTGCACAACAATATGAGAACCAACGTCGTCTGGGTGAGGAGATGGTGCTACCCCAGGGTTGAGCGGTGGTAACCAGCCCCTGAGGCTGTTGCACTGTTTTCTCCAAGGACTCCGAGACCGTCGTTTCCATGTGTGTTTGCTGAGTTAGACATGTTTTGATCTAAAATCAAAGAATCTTTGGACAAGAAAAAGTGTGAAGAATAACTTGCGTTATCAGAAAACTAGCACCAAAATAATTACTATTATCTTTAGCCCCACAGTGGGCGCCAAACTGTTTACCTCGAAAATGGTTTTAACAATTAAAAGTGATTTATGGTTCTAAAAATATGTGATTTATTTCGATACTAGTAAATAATCAAGAGATATTAAGTGTAAGTGAGAAGAAATGATAGCCAAACCAATGTTGCCGAAGGACTGGCGGCCTCGAGATCGATAGCCTCGGAGGTCTCGAGGTCGGTCGATAACAGTAAATTATGATCAACAAATGAAGAACAATAAAGCTGAAGAGTATTGTTGAGCATGTTAAACGAGAAAACCAGAGTAGAATGTTCTATTTCAGTGAATGATGATCTCCCCTTACAAATAATTGGGGTCCCCTTTATATAGGAGGGGAAAACCCTAATATGGTACATTTCTAATTATTACAAAGAATACTATTGGTACAGTTGTATAACAGCGTAGTATGGAGTTGTACTATTTCTTATAAATCCTATATGTCCTAGCCACGTGTCCTTGGGAATTTCTCGTTTTTTCTTGACTGTCATCAATTTTGCACTGCCTCAAGGTAAGCTATGTCGGGCCTTCGATGTGCTCCCTCGAGGTATGTGTTCTGAGATCGGACTCGACCCTTGCTTCAAGCCTTCCGATCTCGGGCTTGGCACAACAGAGACCTCGATATAGGACTCCTCCGATTTCCGCCGTATACAAAAGTTGCTTTATATTATTGTGCTTTTCAAATTTATGTTCTGTGCAACTCAATATAGGTTCTTTATATTCAAAAAAAGAAATTGCATTCAACTCGCAATGCCAACTTATTTCTAATTGGAAAACTGGTAATTTAGACAATCTTATGAACTGGTAAGGTTGAGAAATTTTACTTTGTGAGTCGGACAAGTATGATTAGTCATGTGAGGCTATTAACAACAATTGGCAACGAGTTTCATTATATTTGTGAAAATGCGAGATATTCATAATTCATAAATTGTGAATTTCAGTTTATATCCTAGATATATTTTATTCCCTTATTGACCCAAAATCGCAATTGTTTTGTCTTCTAGGTTTTGTTGCAGTTATCAATTTATTTCTTCTAGGTTTTGTTGCAGTCATCACTTTATTTCTTCTAGGTCATTTTTAAAAACTTCAAATTCTTAAAAAAAAAAAATAGGTTTCTTTTACTTTTTTCATTTAGAAAAACGACCAAAAGAATTCTCTGAAGCATAGTTCTAAAAAGTGAAAAAGTTTCTTTTGTAATCTTCTTAGACTACACAAAAAAGAGGAACAAAATTTATCCTTTTTTTAGAAGACTTCTAAAGGAGAAAATTATCATTCTACATTACTTTTTATATTCTTTTAGAAAAAATATAAAAAGACTTTTAGCTATTTCCTTTATAGGCTATCTTCGTAGAGAATTCAAAGATTCAAAATCCAAAATCCAAAATTCAAATCATTTTCAAACACTTTTCTTATAACTTTCTTTATGATTATAAGTATGTGAAAAAAGTTGAAGAAAATATAAAATAGATGGTGAGAAATAAAATATCTTAGAGAAGATGAGAGAATCAGGAAATGAGAGCAAATGTAGGAGTGACGAAAGGAGGAGGGATGGAAAGTGTGGGTCCGCATTTGCCATTGGTCAAATAACTAATAGCCTCACTTGACTAATCATATATATTTGTGTGAGTCACAAAGTAAAATTTCTCTACAAATTTATCTTTCGGTACTTGTAATGCAGAAGTCAATCTTTAGTTTGTTTGGATTTCAAGATCTTAGTGGGGTGAATCCATCTAGAATTTGGTCAATTTGAGCAACAAAATCTTATTGTCATACACGGAAAATGATGTACTAGTGTAGTAGCATATTCACTTGTTTAAATGCAATGACAGGAGAAGCGTAAAATTAAATCCAAACATATACTAGGAGTTCTTGTGTAATGACTCGACTAGTTGTTTTGAGAATTAAAGCCTCGTTGGGTGGCATAAAGCCTTGAGCAGTTTCGTATGGTGATTTTGGACTTTGTCGCGCATCCGGATTTGGATTTGGAGGTCCATAGGATAATTTGAAGCATATAGGCGTAAGTAGGAATTCAATTTCGAGAGTTGGAACAACTCCGTTATGTTATTTGAGACTTGCCTGCAAAATTTGACGTCATTCCGGGTTGAATTGATAGGTTCCGGCGCAAGTTTTAGAAGTTGGAAGATTTGAAAGTTCATAAGTTCGATTCATTGTGTGATTCATAGTTCCGAAGCTATTTGATGTGATTTGATCCCTTGCGCGAGTCCGTGTTAGGTTATGGAACATGTTGGTGTACTTAGACGGGGTCCCGGGGGCACGGGTGTATTTTGGATGGGCTACAGACCATTTCTACATGATTTTTGGACTGCTGATCTACTGGTGTCAGGTGTTCTTAATCGCGTTCGCGATGAAGTGATCGCGTACGCATAGTGTTATTACAGGCAGGAAGCAATTGCCATTCGCCTTCGCGAAGGGAGGCTATTCGCGAAGGTTGGAAGATCTTTTCCTTCGCGTTCGCGGTACGTAGAGGTAAGGTGGGTGTAATGACCTGGACAGTCGTTTTGATAATTTAAGCTTCGTTCGCCAGCATAAGTTCTTGAAAAGCTTCGTATGGTGATTTTGGACTTAGGCGTGCGTTCGAATTTGGATTTGGAGGTTCTTAGGGTGATTTGAAGCATTTTGGCAAAAATTGGAAAAGTTGAAGTTTGGAAGGTGGAAAGGTTTGACCAATAGTTGACTTTGGTGATATCGATGTCTGAATGTGATTCCGAGAGTTGGAACAACTTCGTTATGTCATTTGGGACTTGTCTTCAAAATTTGACGTCATTCCGGGTTGATTTTATAGGTTTCGACACGAGTTCTAGAAGTTGGATGATTTGGAAGTTCATAAGTTCGATTCATGGCACTTGCATTTTCTGCGTTATTTGATGTGGTTTGATACCCCAAGCGAGTCCGTGTTAGGTTAGAGAACTTGTTTGTGTGTTTAGACAGGTTACTCGAGGGCCTCGGGTGTGTTCCGGTTGGGTTACGGGTCGATTCCTCTTATTTTTAGCTGCTGAACCTGTAATTTGGTTTTCTCTTTCGCGTTCGCGACAGCTTCTTCGCATTCGCGAAGAGCAATCATGGAGGCAGGAACATTTGTTCTTCGCGTTCGCATGCCTCATCTCGCGAATGCGTAAGCTTGTCCCTCCATTCACCGCGTTCGCGAGTCACTTTCTGGCAGCCACATATTCCTTCTTCGTGTTTGCATTCATCCTCTCGCAATCGCATAGGTTCTCATTCCTTCTTTTTCAAGTTCGAGTCGCCTCACTCGCGTTCGCGAAGGGTTTTCTGGACAGCCTTATTTTCCTTCTTCGCGAACGTGAGCCTTTCTCCGCATGCGCGATGCTTTCAGACCTAGGCAGAATATAATATTTCAAAATAGAGGGTTAGGCATTTTTATCATATTTTGACTTGTAGAGCTTGGTTTTGAGCGATTCTTTGTTGTCTTTTCAAGCAAATCGATTGGGTAAGTGTTCTTCACCTAGAATTTAATATATTCTATGATTTTATATTTATTTTTATCATTTTATATGTGTTTTAAGTTGAGGAAAATGGTGGTTTTTGAAAAGAGTTTTCAAAATAAAAATCATGATTTGAGGGACAAAATGGTATTGGAATTTGATAAATTTAGTATGGTTGAACTAGTATCATGATGGGTGTTCGGGTTTTGTGTAATTTGTCGGATTCTGAGGTGTGGGCCCGGGGATCGACTTTTAGGATCGACTGTTTTGATTTTGAGAAAGATTGAGTCTTTATTATCCAGAATAATTTCTTATGAGTTTTATTTGTGCTTTAAAGTTACTTTGGTTAGATTTGAGCCTTCCGGAGGTCGTTTCACCCGATAAGTTCATTTTAGAGTACTAGTTTGTCTTTTTTGAGGTAAGTATCTTGCCTAATCTTGCAGGGGGAACTACCCCTTGGGATTTGAGTCTTCTATGCTGATTGTAGTCCGTGTACACGAGGTGACAATTTTTCGGACTTATTTGTGGAAATTGACCTTTTAGGGTTCCTAAGTCCTTGTATTCATTGAATATGCAGTTCTTGTTATGATTACGTTCCTTGATTGCTAGTCTCACCTATACCTGCTTAATTATAATTAATTTCTTCATGTTCTACTCTTATTGTTTTACTTGATTCATATGTGCCTTAATTGAAACTTATCTTTCCCTAACTGTTTATCTTTATTCGAGGTTGTAGTTATCCCTTTAGTAAATGTTCACCCTTAGTTGAGGTTATGGTTATCTTCCTGCGGCCTACCTTTATTTGAATAGGTTGTAACTCTTTCTTAATTGTCCAAACTTAAATGAAGCTTAAATACCCTATGCCTTGTGGACTTTCCCTTATTTGAGACTATTTAACTCGTGTTAGTTTCTTGTTGTCGAACCGTACATTGTGGGACTATTGTTACATATTATTTTTTATCCTGTTGAGTTTTTCTTATTACACCTAGTATTCTTTGTTATGGTTATTCCTTGTGAACTAGTTCTACCGTTTCTTGTTATTGAAGGTTCTTGAGTTGATTTAGTTATCGTACTTTGTATTATTGTCATTTTTGTTATTGTACTTGTTGGGTGATGCACGAGGTTTCCGTGCAGTTGTGGTTATTGTGATGCACGAGGTTTTTGCCGTACGGTTGTTGATATGGGGTTGCACGAGGTTTCTGTTGTGCTGTTTTTACTATTGATATTTGCACATGCATCATGACAAGGCGAGAAATATATATATATATATATATATATATATATATATATATATATATATATATATATATATATATATATGGGCTGCGCATGTGGTGAGACAAGGAGAAAATATTGTTATGCACGTGTGGCGAGACAAGGTGGGCACTTACTTTACTATTACACACGTGGTGAGAGAAGGTGGGTTGTGTCAGGGATTGATTTGTGATAGCCAGGGGGAATTCTTGTTGTTGATATTTGTGTAGTGGGTATGCTTACCTGTGTGAGCCTTATCTTGTGAAAGTTGTGAGAAAACATTATACATGTTGTTCGTTCCTTTTTCTTATGCTTACTAGTTTGTTTGAACTATGTTAGGACACTTGCACAAGCATACAAGTAGTTAATCACTCTTATCGGATTAAGGGGCTTCCTTGTTATTGTTGAATATAGATACCCTTGTTCACTTGCCTTCTATGTGAGAATGACTCTATTTGGCGCGTGAGTTGTCAGTGTGGTTATGAGGTGTAATGAGGGCACATGATGCCAAGTGTTAGGATTCAAGTATTGAGACCCGTGAGTTGTGATTAGCCCGAGGTTGGGTACCTCGTGGAGTTTATTGACTAAAACCTAATCTGAAAATGGTCATTGTTGTTGAGTTATTACTTCTCCTTTCTGTATCTGTGATTTCGAATTTTGGATGTGTTTCCCTTCATCCTCCCGTGTCATTATTCTGATATTCTGTTGATAGTTGTTGTCTTCCTTTCTTATTGCAATTACTGTATTGTTCCATATCGCGTAGTCTTCATGTTGATATCATACTCTGTTGTGCCTATACTCATATTTGTTCGTGTTGTTTAGTCCAGTAGGTGTCTTGACTGTTCCTCTTCACAACTCCACTAGGTTAGTCTTCATACTTGTTGGGTACCGCTATGGTATACTCATACTACACTTTTGCACATTTTTTAGCATATCCAGGTATTGCGAAGTTAGCTGATCAATAGCTAACAACGCGATTTGTTGCTGTGGAGACTCAAGGTAAACCTGTTGCTGCGTTCGCAGGCTTCAGAGACACCGTCCTATTTTTTGTATTCACGTTGTTTTTACTTATTTCCAAACAGTCGTGTATATAGAAGTTGTAATAAATTCTATAGAGCTTATGACTTGTACTACCAGTTTTGGGAAAATTGTAAATTGTAAATTGTAAAGAGAATTTTCTTTTAGAAATTATTAGATGTTACTTTATTATTATTATTTTTGTTATTATTCAGAAGATGTTAGGCTTACTTAGTCCTTAAGACTAGGTGCCATAACGATACCCAACAGATGGGAAATTGGGTCATGACATCGGATTTGGGGATCCAGAAATCTCTCCGTGTTCGCGAGGGCACACACACATTCGCTAAGAGATTTGGTTCTTGTTCACCGCGTTAGAGAGCATGCTGTCGCGTTCGCGTAACACCTTTTGGTCAACCTTGGAGTCTAAAGGTTTCAAATTGAGTAGACCCAAAACAGAATACTTGGAGTGCAAATTCTATGACGGGACCCATGATGCAGACGTAGAGGTAAAGCTTGATGCTCAGGTTATCCCCAAGAGAGCGAGTTTGAAGTATCTCGGACCTATTATCCAAGGTAACATGGAGATTGACGAAGATATCTCACATCGCATCGGGGCGGGTCGGATGAAGTGGAGGCTCGCTTCCGGTGTTTTATGTGATAAGAATGTGCCGCTAAGACTAAGGACAAGTTTTATAGAGTGGTGGTTCGACCGGTTATGTTGTATGGAGCTTAGTGTTGGCCAGTCAAGACCACATCCAGAAGATGAAACTAGCAGAGATGAGGATATTGAGATGGATATGTGGGCTTACCAGGAGAGATAAGATTAAAAATGAAGTTATCTGAGACAATGTGGGAGTAGTCTCTGTGGAGGACAAGATGCATGAGTCGAGGGTGAGATGGTTCAGACATGTTAAGAGAAGAAGCATTGATGCCCCTCTTAGGAGGTGTGAGAGGTTGGCCATGGCGAGTTTGTGGAGAGGTCGAGGTAGGCCTAAGAAATACTGGGGAGAGGTGATTAGATAGGATATGGCGCTGCTCCAGCTTACAGAGGACATGAATCTTGATAGGAGGGTGTGGAAGTTGAGGATTAAGGTAGAAGTTTAGTGGGTAGTTTTTTGTTGGTCACCGATAGTCTTAGTAGTATGCATGTCCCTTCATATTCTTAGATTTTTATTATGTTATGTGGTATTTTTCGCCTCAGGTATTGTATCACTTGTTGCTAGTATTTGGTAATAATTATCCTTTATATCTCCC